>JAUMTS010713014.1:0-12363 GCA_032273385.1 Ophiopholis aculeata | reverse complement strand
TACATTTAAATGTGCATTCCAATAATCTGATATTCTTGTATCTGGTGTTACATTTATACCATGATACATTTAAATGTGCATTCCAATGATCTGATATTTCTGTATCTGGTGTTACATATATATCATTGTTACATTTAAATGTGCACAATTACAGGATAAATATTTTGTGTTCTATATTATAGATTGAAGCCTCATAAAGTGCTCTTAATACTTATATACATCATAAAAGATTGAAATTTAGGTCCTCAGAAATCACTCTTCATTGAAGTTTTATTTCATTTTAATCGCTTTTCCAGTAAAATTAAATGAATATCAGGACGTGGCATTCCAATGCAAAATTGGCTCACCATTCTTCTTTTAATTCGATGTTAACTCAGGCGTAAAGTGAAGTTTTAAGAGAACCGTCAAAGTCTTTATTTCAATTCACACCCGAGTGACATCGAACGAATACAAAGAGTGACCAAAAGTTGCATATGAATATCATCAACAAATAAACATTTACTTTATTTCAAAATTCTAAGCCGTGTGGATGAACAATGATTTTGAAATCGGTTGGTAAAAAGAAAAAACCTAGAAAAAAGCATGATTTCTTTCAAGAGGCCTTTTTGTACTATCCACAAATAAAAACAGTACTTCAACAAAAGGACATTTCTGAGGACGTACGAAGCAACATTTTACGATGTATATAAATATCAAGAACATTTTATGAGAGTCCCTTCTAAAGTAAAGATTGCAAAATTAGCATTCGGTCATTTATGGCAGAAATTATTCAACTACAGGGTTACAAGGTGTATCAAAATAAAGTGAACAGTTCAACAATTGAAGCTGAATTTAAAAGTGTAAGGTGGTTGATTATAATGCTTTAAACACTGATACACCAACATCTGAGCATTTCACAATCTAAAACTCACTGGCCAGTGACAAACGGCGTCTAACAATCAGTAGAATACTGCGTCTTGGAAAAAACTACGGAAAGCAATTTGATTAAGTTGAGTTAAAAGTGAGTTTAACTTTTTCGTTATGATTCTTCATTTCCTAATGCGATTTTAAAATGAAATGTTTTCGAACAATGTATCACACTAGGATTCAGAAAAAGTTTTGCGCAATAATAGTATTAGCCAATGCTTCACAACTTTTCTAAAGTAGCCTTGCAATTATTAATTTTGATGTTTGACTTTGTACCATATGTTTTTGGTCATTGCATCAATTCGTCGGTGTTTGTTTATGGCCTCAAAATGATTACAATAGGATCTATATAATCTCCCTCGAAAAAATATTTCGGCTTAAAACAACACTACAATTGCAAAAACACAATAATGTGCAGTAATTATTGTCTAATAGTATTTTGCCTATATTCATTCGACTTCATAAGATAATATGATTTGGCGTTGATTAATATTTATTCCATCCTAATTTAAATTACATTCTTCTCTATATTTGTTGGGACTTAAATGTCTTGATTTAAAAGCCTTTCATAACCTACTTGCTAGTTTAACAAACTCCCAATTGATGATCTGGCCTATTATTTAAGCCAGCGAAATTATGACCTATAGCTCCCGCATATTTCAGACGGTATCATAGGACTCCTTTATTAAGGTAAAAGAAAACAATCATGACAACCACTTCAAACCCGAACGATCGTGTGAAATTTCAGTAGATTTACTTTAATTCAGGAGATTATACAACGGGATGACGTTAAGCGCTGAGGATTAAAGATATGTTTTAAACAATACTGTGGATTTAAACAATAACGATAACATATCTAACCCCAAATTTGTTGATAATTTACTACGGATTTTTGTACCAGATATATAAGAGTAAAACTGTTAGAGTTTACAAATTATCGTCAAACAATACGGTCGATACTAATCTAGACTTGTTCAAACGAAGAGTTATAATTCTAACACGATTTATTTTTATATTTGTAAGTTAATCTAGGGGATGTTAATATAACCAATCCTCATGAGTTTAAAGAATTTTTAAATTTCTGTCAGGCTTTGTTCTATAGCTCAGCAGCAAATTACGTTGTTTTTAAAGATAAATGTTTCCCTTTGTATAGTTTTGAAAATAAACGGTCGCATTGTGAAACCTTAAATATATTGCTTTCAGTAGTATTTCCAAGTTGATCTAAACATTACTGCTTATTACAAACCCTTAAATAAAACTACTTTGATCATGAATGGCAAAGACTTGTTTTCAAGATTTGTTTTCTATTATTTGTTTTAGCAATTTAAAATATCACTTTCTACTTACTCAAATTCTTGAAATTTAAACATCTATTCCATTGAATTTTAGCACCTTGCATCTTTAATATACATTAGTTTATCAGCTAAAGAGTGGATACAACTAATATCTATGAATTTAGCATTTGCCTTAATTAAGCAAGGGATTTGTTTCCATCCTAAAGAAAGAAACAATCGTTGCGGAATATATTCAAAAAACGAAAATACCGGAAAACTAAAGATCTATAATAATACTAGAAATTGGGTATCCTTAACTTCTTATGTGGATTTCACACTCTGGCATGGCGTTATTTCAATTTTTCCTTGTTTTGATTATTTCTCATGTTACCAAATTATTGCCTTTTCCATAGACTTGCAGGCTATTGATTTTTACGAGTAATGTCACTTGAGACTTTGCTGTTTCTTCAAGGTATTAGTTAGTGTCAAGATAAAGATCAGTTGAGTTTTACTATAAGTAAGTAAACAACGTGTCTGCTATCTTTAATACATTTAGAAAGCCCTAATGATTTAAGGAATTGAATGACATTTCGAGTCGCGAACAATTATTTCTATTGCATGCATCACAACAACAGCAACGTGTTAGAACCTTAAACAAAACACCGACAAATGTTTAGCAGCATGCTGAGAACATCTTTATTAGTAACAAATAGTTGAATGTGTGAAAACCTTCTTCAATAGCAGCAACTAGTTAAGTTGATTGACACTTGAGCTTTTCAAAAGGTTGATTAATAGCCAAACGTTCGTAAGCTTGGGATGTCGGTCATTGGTGGCGATGTGGAAGGAAAGGCGTAACTAACGGTGATGCTACTAATGAAATAAACAAACTATATAAAAAGCAATAAAGCAATATTCAATTGTTATTTTAAAGAATTCTAGCGATTCGACAATTCGTTATTTAAAATAGGTTCTAAAATGCTTTTTAAATCTTAGAGCCCCACACCACCAACGTTTAATTGGTACTGGTATCATGTTTTTACCTGTTTTATTACATATAGCTTGTGCTAAGGTAAAGCACTCACTATATCATATTCAATACAATGATGTTTGTTCCCATTGTTTTGAGCCGGACATGGATGTCAGGATTATTTCCATTATGTCTCACTACTAATATTCTAATTTGTGTCAGGTTAAATATTGTTGCTTATTATGTACCAACTCTATGGGCTTAGTGAATTCATATATCTATAGGGAGTTGGTTAAACTCGTGAACAAGCTAAGGACAAGGGGAAACATTTTATAATATAAAAATACACATTATCGTGTAGTAAATATCATTGAGTTTGACATTTGTAATTTATTTTAAAACAATGCATTTAGGTGTCGTAGTAAGCATAGAAAAGAATATTGACACGCCTTCACAACATAGAATCATCCAAAATGCAGTTCGTTTCTGTGTTCGTTGTTTCCACTCAAAACCGGTTCTGCAATTATGTTCACTTAATTTTAATTTAAAAGCTGTGGGGCTTTTAGTCAGTTTTACATAGTTATAGTTAACATTCATATTAAACAATTCTATTAAAAAGTACGTCTCATTTATAAAATTAAATGAAAGTTAAGGTTTGTTTAAAATGCTTCCAACGATGATGATATTAAGAGACCCACATATTGCTAATGAACACAAATCAAAGACTGTTCTGTAAAAAGTGGGCTTTGATACAAATATATTTGGCTACGACCACCAATGCCAATGAAATATAGAAAAGAAGACTGTCTATGTCTATATTTTGTAACTATTATTCAATCATGTTTTATTTAAATAGCCGATGAGTTTTATATGTCAAAATATGCATGTTGATATAACATCTTTTAAAATGGGGTTGAGGTCAAAATCAATTTTACTTTATTTATTGTTTATTCGTTTCATTCAAAGAAAACCAAACCACCCGACTCAATAATATAATCTTTGTAGTACGGTTACATATAGTGTAAATTATCTGACGACATCTCACTTAGACAAATTGACAAAGTGGGTCACATTCTACGCTTATGACAACCCTAGAGGCTGAGGGAACAATGTGTGCTTGAAAAACACATCGGACAACACATTTGATTACTTCGAACAACGTTAGGTCACAGCTTATGTCTTTGTTGTAAGATGGAAGCTTAAAGCTTAAAGCTGAGGGTGGACTATACAGCCAGTTAATCTAGAAGACTACTTATTAAAATTCGTGTCAATGTACAATGTCTGTTGATAACGAGTGGGCCCCAATGTTATGTGTCAGTTATCATAGAGAAAAAGCATAAGCACCACGATAATAACATTACTATTGTGGGGCACCAGCCAGTGCGTAGGCGAGGATCAATCAAACAACAACACTTTGAATTGCGTTTGGAATGCGTATGTTTATGTATACTAGGCCAGCAAATAAAAGTAAAATTAAAGGGTAAGTCCCTATATTAAATATTTATGGATCGGATGAGCAAGGTGAATATTGGCGTTTGACTTATTACTTATTTATCAAGGAAATGCTTTTTGAAAGAATAAAATGTTCACGCTTAGAAATATACATTCTATACATTTATGCTCAATAACAAACAATAGGATATCGCGATAAAATAAACATTACTTTATTCTGTAATGTATTGAGATTAACAACAGCAGCGTTACTATGTCCAACAAAGTAATACGTAACCTAAACTATCATCCGATCGGCCGATAACATACTTCCCTCAGATTCTCTCTGATAAAGTGTCAAGTATATTTTTCTGTTCCATTCATCAGCCTAGAGCATCTTCATGGGAAACAAGATATAGACCAACTTTATAAGCAATGACGCAACCTTGCTAGTTCCCTTTTCTAAAGCGATTTTATTTAGGTGTGTAAATGTTATACGTTTTAGTTTTAGTGTTTAATTTCCAAATATTTGCCACCATATACGGGGGAAAAAAACGGAAATATTTTGCTGACATGGTACCGGTCATCAGCTAGTACATCAATATTACTTCAGAGACCTGGAAAACAAAAACTGAAATTCGCTATACTTCATTTGAAATCGTTATTTAGATGAATACCTGTGTACAAAAAAATATTACTGTACTCATGGTACAATATAACTGCTTAGTTTTCATATGAAGCAAGTTATTTTTTGTTTGCCCTTTGACCAAAGGCCACAAATACCAACTATCACACAATCAAATGTATCTTTAGTTTGGCTGATTTACATGACCTAAAATGTATATTCACAGACACAAGTTCATGTTGACCCTGACATCTTTGAACCTACAAATGTCCATATTTAATGTTTTATTTAACCATCAAAAGAATTAATAAAGCAAAATAAATCTTAAGCTATGTAAACATTATATTTAGCTTTCTGACGAATTTTAGATCATGTGAATCAGGCTTACCAAACTAAAGATACACTTGATTGTGTGACACGTAGTGTTTTTGACCTTTGGTCAAAGTAAACAAAAATGTACGCGGCTGCATATGAAAACTATGCAGTTCTATTGCACCGTCAGTACAGTAATCTGTAATTTTTTTCTGTTTTCATCTAAATAGCATTTTGAAATAAAGCCAAGAGAATTTCAGTTGTAGTTTCCCAAGTTTCTGAAGTACTTATATTTATTAACATGCTAGTAACCTTTACGATGTCGGCAAAATATTTCCTAAAAAAGGTTAACATTTTCGTATTTTTCAGAAATATAAATGATTGATCTTTTTTATTGCAATTTGTTTTTAAATTAAGCACATTTACGAAAACCTTTCTTAGACATTTATATTTAGTTTAGTATTCTAAAAGTGAAAAAATTCAGGATAATAACAAACCAAATTTTAGAAGACCATTTCAAGAAATGTATGTGGGTAAAAACGTGTTTTTTGACGATTGTTTCCACAACCATGGTTTTACGCCAAAATCTGAAAATATGTACTTTTGTCTGGTTTAGATCGGTGGTTGCAGAGTTATATCTAAAAAATATTGTCCACACATAATGAGTTTTATACCAATCCTAAACATTTACGTTACTCTTCCTAATACCCTCTTTATAAGAGTGTATTTCAATACCCACATTATACGAGTAAGTAATTGGTTTCCCATTCGTTATTTTAAATGCTTTTTGGGGTACCCTATCGATCATATTATAACAACCTCCATTACTGTATTAATGTATTAAAGTGATGTTTTCCTTTTACTGGTACCTGGCAAAAGAACTGTTACGTAAAACGTGCACAATGTACAGTAAGTTTTGCTTCATGATCATACAAACTTGAATCTAAGTTATATTTCAATCAGTAGCTATTGCAGGTGTTTTATCCTTTAAGCTAATAGCACGATTCATAAATATTTAGGGCCAATATTTCTATTTGCTTATTTTAATAGTAAATTAAATGTTCTCAATATAAAGATGTACACAAATACATTGCAATTTACAATAACACTATAAATACTGTACTTGTGAGTTTTTTAGCTGGGGCAATTCGAAAAGCTCGAAAATTAAATATTTTAAAATTGCTATTCTGAGATAATGGTAACAATAAGACGTTTTACCCGATTTTGACCAGGTCGCCTCCTATTCTACAAGTAACATCATGCCGCTCGTGAGTGCAAAAACGGCTATTGCAAAAACAAAAGACATCCTAGATTAAAGAAGAACTCAGTCAAATGAATTCCAAGGAAATAAAACAATTTCAGACGTTTTATCGAACTAGTTCCATTTAAGTTCCATTTAAACATCTGAATGTCCCAACGTATTTGAAGTGTGAACTTGACATTCTTATCGTACGTACTCCCTAAAACAGAGAGAAATCTGTGATTACTCAACTTGCAGTACGAATCTGAGAGATGCACGTAAGAAGTTCATGTTATCTATTCGTAGCAGACTTAGCTTTATATATAGCTCTTATATGAAGCAACATGGTTTTCAAGTTCTTTGGAAAATGTGAATAGAATATGTTATTCATGTAGTATAACCCAATTTGAGTAAAATTGTCAATCGTGTAGATAATAGTATGTTTCGGCAACCCATGATAACTAAAAAATCTCTGCTATACTGAAAAACGCTTTATACAATCATTTTGTGACTATACTCATTTGCATTCTGACATATTAATGTTTGAATGGGATATCAGCGAAGCAATTGCAGAATTAAAGTAGGAAAACTATGTATTTTTGTCGATCGACACCAGTCTTAACAGCACACCGGCTTTGTGAATTTGATTTATATTAAGCCACGTATGTGTTTGAATACATTAATGTAGTCTAATTGTACATACGTGGGTATATTGCAAAAGTACCACTGCTCTGTTTTTAAATATATGCTTTCTTAAATAGCCAATTTCAATATGTTAAACTTGAAACTCTTAAAACCTCATTTTTTATATGATAAAATAAATTGGGTAACAATAAATGCTAAGCAGATTTGCACTCTGCCGCCTTGTACTCTTTTCGTAATCCCATACAAAATGTTGAGTGCAAAAACGATTTTTTTTAGAGTATTTCAGATGAAATAAAGAACACGGTCTATTGATTTCTTCGATCAAAAAGCAATTCAAAACTTTACGTCGAACTAGGTTTATATTTCCCAGGCTACTTGAAATACTAACTTTAAAGACCTATTTATCTGCCGTTCGCTAAAAACCTGAGAAAAATCAGTTATTACTCAGCGTTTATTACGCAAGCAAGGATTGCGGGGATTTATACCTGATAGATGCGAACATGTAAGATTCTCATTTTATTAAATCGAAGCTTACTAACAAATGCGTACGTAGATGAAACTATAGCTCGCCAGATAATTTTAGATGTCTAAAGAAAATATGGAAAAAGTGTCATGATTATTGAAGGAATATTTTTATGCTAAGCATCCAATAAACTCTGTTTAAGTAGGATAGACAGTAATAGCTATATAATGACATAGTTCAATCATGTATAGTCTACCAAAGATGACTAAAATTCCTGCATAAAGAATATGCAGCATTAGTAAAAGTACTAACTGTGATATTTCATATGGGATTTTACAACATTTTAATTAAAGTACAAGAAAATACATAAAAGACCTATTTTATCTCCCGTTTCTTGAAACGCTGAGAAAAACAGTTATTACTAAGCACTTATCATGTCAGTATAGATATATGCCTAAGAGATACATGTAAGCTTTTCATGTTATTTGTTTCTAAGCCTACTTATAAATTCTTAGGTAGATGTGATTATAGCTCTCGGCTCTCGGTAATTTCATTTCATAGGTCTATGGAATATATGAGAAAAAGAAAACATGATAATTAAATACAAATGTTTATGATAATCATCCATTAACCAAATTTTAGTTAAAACGACAACATCTATAATAACCAATCCAAGATAGGTAAGACATCCCTGTTTTCTTTGATATGCACCATTATTAAATGTACTCTCTTTGATATTCCATATGCGATTTTAATTTTTTTTAAATGTGTGTACAACAAAATCTTTCACAATATCTTGTAGTATCATTTCTACGCACATAAAGTGAATCATAAAAGGAAGCATAAACATTATCGTGTTATAAAAATATGAAACGCTACAATTTATTCGAATTTAATATCTTTATTTTCAGTGTACAATGCAGTTTTCCGTTTATCACTCAAAACCCTTACCTTACGATTAACCAATATTACAGGATAGTAACAAAATTAGCATTTAAAACACTTCCATGCATGTTATTTTTTAATTGTATGCCCTTGCGAGTTAGTGGTGAACTTCCCAGCCGAACACGATTTCTGCATTTCGAATTTCTTTGCCAACAAACAAACCTTACTATCGCATGCACGGTCTTTTAACAGACGGAAGCGCATTTATTCGCCTTAAATTCAAATAAAGGGGTAGGTTATCTCAGGGGTTTTCCGTTTAACTTACTCTCGTAATAAGCAATAACATACTACGTTACTTAATTGTTGATAAAAATATTCAGGTTTGAGCTATATGTTGTGAATATTAAGAAAATTTGGACAACGTTTAACAATATTCATCTCGACATGAAACCTAAATTGTGAGTAATAGAAAAACAGTATCCAAATGGTTTTTGATTGTCGACAGCCGTAAAAACAACATGTGTTTGTAATTAACATCCGCAACGTACACAAAATGCGCAACACTTCGGCGATTTGCTTTCAAGTCACGTTTATACTGAGTGTGTTGGAATGCATTAATGTACTCTGGTTGTACATGCGTGGGTTGGTCTCAAAAGTACCAACGCACTTGTGTTTCGAAAAGATTACTTTTGTTATTAATTCCTCGTTTCATGATATAAACCTTGTTTATTCTTTGGTGGAAGCAGATTCTTCACATTTTATCTGTCAAAATCGCCAAGATATGTCAATTAAAATATGTTTGTGAAACCATACAACTATTACGGAGTTGATAACTTCCTTTAATCTCAGCCAGATTCTGCACTATATTTCCTAGCAAGTTGTTTTGATTATTTGGTAGTGATTGAATCTCTCATTCATTCAAGGTATATTTTCGCCATGTAATTTGAATTTAGACATGAAACTAAACATGCACCAAAAAATGTGAACGACCATAGCAAATGATTAATTACAAGTCTGACCAGGGTGACAGTATCTATCGGTCGATTTAGTCATTCAAGATTTAGAATTGTAAAACTATCAATCCATTTGACATTATTTCAACACTTTTGAGGTAGGTAAACAGTATTCCAAAAATGGGTTTAATATGCATAGTTAACATTTGTAAATTAAAGTTACCTCCGATTTGGAAGTTACCTCTGTAATCAAACATAATTAAATCAAAATATTACATACAGTTATCGGTGATTGCAATCTCCGCTATGTGATTTTCATGATCCCAGATGACCGAGAATTTAAGTAAATAAAGAAAATCAACTTTGTAATTACAACAATAAAAAGTATAAAATGCTATTCCATTTCTTAATTTGTCTTCTTGAAAAGGTCGAAACCTAGCATGTGTTAAACAGTTACGTAATAGAACAGAGCAATGACTTTACTGGCTGTTCAATCATCTTACTTCCGATACCTTTTGATTGCATCTTTTTGTTTTCATTACTGAAGCTAGTAAAATGACGTGTTACCGGGTAATTGATGTGGCGCCATTTAGATACTTGCAACACACTTTCCCAACGGCATTCTGTGCGTTATATCGATTGTATCTGTGAGTTGTATTACATTGCATAACATACCGTTTTTAATTTAGTAATGAATAAATATGTCCCCGGAAAATATATAAATATAAAAATTCGTTTTAGTTTAACCTTTAATAGAATTATCTACACTGCCAAGGTATTAGTATATGCATATATACTCCCAACGTAAAAGGATAGATAACTACTTTCTTTAAGGGGCCTTGGATGTTGCGTTCTAGAACCCTTATGAAATTCATGTAAGAATGTGATTTAATAGTTAAACAAATCGAGACTGATTGCTAACAGACAATCAAAGCCAACGTCGTCAGTAATGGCTGAGAATTTTTAAGTTAGAATTAACACATTTTAGTAGTAAACATCCCAACGCCAATGTGACACACCACTTGAAATAAACATTTATTCATTGCTCTATGTTGATACAAATAGTTTAACATTTTCACGGAAATGTACGTCCATTTTACAAAAATTGATAAACAATCAAAATCATTAGGTTGAGTATTTAATTGTATCTATTATAGTTTGTTTTGAATGTGTGTTTTATTCTGCGTTGTACTGTGTTCATATTTTTTTTATATTGGGTCCATATCCAGAGGAAAATGTACGTGTCCTCATTTTTGATATGGCCCAGCAACAAAAGTACAAAGTTGCATATATCAAAATAAATTAAATTAAGACATTTACTTGCACAATAAATCACTCAAATATCGCAACTAACTACAAACAACAAGTAACAGTAGTAAACTATGTGTCAAAGGATATTTCTTTTGTCATCGGTGGCTTTAAATATTAAGTCGTAGATATTAAATTGAAAAGGACAACATTTTCCTGAACCAGTGATGTAAATCATTTATGATATACAAGTTTCTGCATGTCACTACCATATTTTCTTAAAACAAGAGCTAACTAGTTCTAGAGCCCTTAAGTTATATTTTAAAGCGAAGTGTTTAAAAAAACAAAATTCATATTCTATTTTCAAAGAAATGTTGATAATCCTGAGAAGACTCCTGTGGGAAATATAAAGACACGTGAAAGCTTTCAAATTTTATAACAAGAAGTTGAGAGAATACCTCCAATTAGAGATTTACATTTTCTGCTAGACTCAAATTACCTCGGGTAAACTCAAAGCTCTGCGCTGTGACATAAGTCTTTGGTATTGCGTTTATTGTTGAGCGTTAATTTCATTTAAAACGCTTTGTTCCACACCACTTGCACAAGTAAATGTAGTTTAAGTGCATGTACCGATGATGAATATTTTTACCAATAGACGCTATTGTGGTTCATGTTCATGAGTCTATGAAAATCTAATAGATCAGTCTCAGTTTAACACTGTTACTCAGGTATATGTATACAGACGACTACTAGTACTAAGGGGAAATCGTCGTGAAAACTAATGCAACATTTGTCGGTGATGTTCTCTTGAACTAAAAATATACCTTCCGCAAAAAATATGCTTAGCGGATTATGAATGTGGGGAAACTTCTAGAATCCGAAGTTAATATGATTCAGCTGTTGAGGACATGTTATGATGAACATCAAGTATATGTTTCCATGTTAAGTTTTCCATGGATGGTTTCGTAAAAGGCTTTTATGGCTAATATCTGTGAAGTGTGTAACATGAGATCGCCAAATCGGGTTTCAGAAGTGGACGGTAAATAGTAAGTGCTCAGAGGCACTATAGCAGGAGTTTTGGCATCAATCTATTGCAACTTTTCCAGGTTGATACATGATATTATCTATGGTTCGAAATCCTTGTTTCATCATAGACTATAGAGGTTTTTTATGAAAATACGTGTGAATATAACATAAACACATAAAAATACCACGAAAGTAATATAAAAGAGAAAAGTTATTAATTTTAGCATTATGGAGAACCGCAAATATGTATCATATGCGTTGACATCACACTCAAATTAAGATTCAGATAATCACTAATTTTAACTACATTTTGTAGTTTAATTTAATTTGGTACCATGGAACACCATGAAAGGGTGCCCCCGGGCAGTTTGTTCTGGCTTTTTCATTT
>JAUMTS010712903.1:0-12369 GCA_032273385.1 Ophiopholis aculeata | reverse complement strand
TAAAAATGTTATAAAATCAGTAAGTGTAGAGTAAAGTTGAATATCGAATTCGTGATCATGGCTAATACCTTTAAGATGGGTTTTAGCGAAATCTATTTTTTGAAACAATGTGGAATATGCCTTTAAGGGACAAGTTTAAGCATTGAATTGAACATTCAAAATCATGTTGTTCAACTTGTTGTGTAGGGAAAGTCCTATCCGTCACAATTTTTGTGATGAAATGACAATATCTGAACACAATGAATAACAATCGATCGGCATGCGCGTGCGTTGTGCGTACGCGTGACTAGGATTGGGTGTGGGGTGATCATGTTGGAACATTCATCAAATTTATACTTGTACGTTTTGGTTCGAACCTTCTTTGCTCCGTATAAATAAATAATTATAAATAAATAAATGATAATAAATACATAAATTCAATAAATGAATAAAATAGGTAAAAACACGAGCTTTACAAATGATAAAATAATGAATACATATAAATTTACAATCATATAAACGTTGATAATTTACAATCATATATACGTTGATAAATACGGCAGATGAAATAAATCACACTACATGTATATATATTCAAACTGGCGTATTTGACTAAGTGCAATTCATAATTATTTTGTTCTTTTTTTAAATATCAGTACCGACAACCCCTCACTTTTACTAGATCGCAGATGGCACATCATCACTTTTACAACTCTCTGAGAATTTAAGAAAAGAAATTTCCCATAATTTTTTCGCAATAAAAGCTAATAAATGTTTTAAATACCATGCCATTGAACCTTCGGTATGACACAAAATAATTGCTAAATTTCTCTCCTAAAAATAATAACAAGCAACCACTTACCATGCAGGTGCATTCCCACAGTGAAGGAATTTCTAACAAAATCACAAGCTTTTAGAAACAAATCAGGTGAAACATACGGTTCCCACAGTAAATTCAGAATATCCTCCTCAGTATGTATAAGTATTTCCAAATATTGGTTGCACTACCAGCGTAAAGTTTGCGCGTCGTTGAACACTCACAATAGGATTGCGTCCATTTCCCACGACTCTAGTTCGCTGCCTTTGTTTTCTTTCTCAAATATTGTTCTGGGCAGTGTTTGGATATGACGCTTTTATAAAATAATTTGTACATAAATCAAAATCATGATGAAAATTCCTTTACATTAATTATTAGCACAATTGATGAAATGCATTGAAGTGGACGCGAATAGTGTACGGGTATTTGTGAACTTGAATGAAGGTGTTTTATGTTTATTCCAAATCAAGAGTTGTGCCTGGTGGGAAATTATATATTTCAAGCGTCCCAAGATTTGACGATAAAACTGCTGCAATAAAATTGTTCCTTTTGACGGCTAAGCTCTTAATTATTAGGAAGAAGAAAATAAATAAAGATGAGAGTTTGGTAAAATTTCTTTTTGCTTCCATGACAATCGTAAGATTATTTATTCCCGGCCGCATTTTGTTTATAATTTTTTGGATAAGGTAGGCGCATATACTAAATGAAAATTATTTCGGAAGTACAATATTTCATTTTTCGTTCTTTCGCAATATTACCCCTTGTTCACACTACACAATTTCTCATAACGTAAGTATTCATGACAGAGTTCGACCATTTTCAAAGTTAGCAAAGCTCTAAGAGGGATTTCGTTTTGTTAAGATTGGACATATTCCCACTTTCATCCTAAAACATCTAAACAAATGAACATTTAAGATGATTTAAACGCAAAATTCATAACAATTGCAAAAACATGCTAAACAAATGCTCAAGTTTGTTCCACTTAGTTCAAAATAATTTTAAAAACTTGTGCTCACATTGTTATTACACTCACTGTATCTATCAAAGTTGCTTAGTAAATCATCGAATGTGTTACTATGTGTGGATGATGTTCTTAAATCGCATCATGATCTATGATCAAAATACATGAAAAAGACAGTGTTAGAAAAAGAACATAGAATCGGTGTCGTAGTACATTGAAGACATGACAAATTAATACTTACCAATTGCGAATGTATAACGCATGTTCATACAATGACCACAATGACAATAAAAGACACATAATAATAGGGTCATATATTTTTACATTAAGATTCCCCTATAATTTCCATACATTAATGTTGTGCATTGTGCATGTGGTGAATAACTATGTTAACATATCATCAAAATAATTGTTACTCATTAATTATGAGATGTTTCTGAAATAGACAACAGTTTTAAGTAGAGTATAACATAGTACATGTAGATGCATTCCAGGTACATATTCCGGTCCTGTGCTTCCTGAGAGAATTTACAGATGATTACATCTTAATAAACACCCAGGTAATAAAAAGGAGAACTAAATAAAATAAAATATGATAAATACATTCGTGCACATACTAGCAATTTTAATTGCTTATTAATTGGAGTATAGCCCTTTCATTAGTTCCTGGAAAGTCAGAGTGTCGGTCCCTATCATTTTATACATGTTGTATTGGTTAACCTCCTTACTCTGCTGTTTTAGGATGTTGTTGAAGTTGCTTTTCGGTAATAAATATGTTTACCCCCGGACCTTTTGAAAGAAAACACGGGTTCAATTCCCCCGTTCAGCTGATGTAACAAAATTGAGTTGTCCTGCCTATTAACTTGTCCGTCTCGAATAAACTGTGAGATCAATGCAACAACTGATGTGTAGCATATGTGTCTACGAAGTTCTATGGGCACTGTACTGGGACACTCAGTCTTATAGGACACTACCGGTATGATACATGACTGGGAATTTCGGTTTAAGCGGGCTCATTGTGTCGTAAATTTTGAATTATTTTTTTCTAGAATGCGATGCATGTGCTTTTATATTCGATATGTTAAGAAACACGAAGTGGTATTAGGTACTATTCCTAGTACTATCTTATCTGAGGTAAGGGTTCGAAACGTGACTCCCTGACCTCAGTGTTGCTGTTGAGTCATTGAGCAATTGTGTTTGCCTGTCTTGTTTCTGACCACGAATGTGATTGAAAATTCGGTTCTGGTGTAACATGCTGGTATTAAACCGACTCGAACCCGTTAGATGTGTGTTCCAGATTCTACTTTGTGTGTTAGGGTTTAGGGGTGGTTGCCACCTGAGAAAATTAGCGACCACTTCTTTGACAAAAAATATTGTAACTATGGTCCTATAACTTCTGGTATATTTTAGAAATGTCATTTCCTTCTTTTATAATATGCAAAACATTTGGTGAAATCCTACGTTAGAACCTTTTTTGGCGAAAAATCAACTTTCCCCTATATTTCACTGTTATCGCTAAATGTGAGAATTGTTGATAAATTTGGTGTTACAATGACGTCATACGTTGGATTTTTGTACCTTTTTAGGTATGAATGAAAAGAGGAGACATTCTATGATACCTAAGAACTGCTCCCACATAAATATGCAATTTGCCAGTAAACTTTTAAACACTTTTTAGCACCTCTTGTATTTTAAGATTTTGAACTTTCCTCTAAATATTTATTCTATTTTGTATCCCCATTTTACAATGTTATTCATGAATGTTTGTACTAGCGGCCCATGCTCCCTGGAACGTACTGGACCCAGTCCTGGGCTTGGGATTTGTATATCCACTCAAGGACCATGGTCCACTGAGCAGAGGTAGACAGTGCTCGTGCATTGATTAGTCTTCCAAGGTTAAAGAAGAATGAAATAAATAAATAAAGCAAGCATATATGCATAGGGTTTATTTTTCAAGTTCATAGGTGATAACCTCCCCCTCGTAGCTCCTCCTCCGGTAAACGAAGTTACAAAAAACCCTTGGTAAGACGAGGGTTGATGTAATACATTTATATATCTACAGTTAAGTAATACAAGGTAATGTGTTTGGTTTGAAAGCGTAACAAATTCAAGTGCTCTTCCCCCTACCACACGAAATAACCCGACATGTTCTATGCTGTTTTAACCTACTTTCCCTGTTATTATTTAATGTTATAGCCTTTTGTTTGTCATTTCTAAAACTAAAAAACCAACCCAGATAACATTCCACTTTATGCAATAGATCAATACATTATGGTAATTTGTAAAGTGACAAAGTGACTGGACAATAAATGTTACTATTATAAAACAGTAATCAGTCATTACCAGTGATGTATTAGTATTCATTATTCCACATTGTTCAATTGTGCTGATTTTGGTTCCCACGATAGGAAAGAATAGATGTTTGTAGCGAGAGTACCCAGTCTGGGCACCCAAGCCATTGCCCGGAGATCCTCCCTAGTGAGTCGGCACATCAGCGAACAAAAGCCAAATGTATAAATATTAGTCATGCCTCATCAACCTCACTGACTTATCCATGCGTGGAACTTGAACTTGTAATAATCGTATTTGTGCAATTAAATCTTATTATGTGTTTGTCCGAAATTGTATAAAATTGTAAAATGATACTTTCAGAAATATTAAAAAGCTAGCGCCACATTAATGGCTAAATAAAATGATGAATTGATGTACACATGATTTTGAAATACTGTCACAAAAAATTGTTGAGTCCATAAGTCGGAAATAAAATTGTCGACTCCAACCAATTTATTTCAGCAAACACCTGATAGGACAACTGTGTAAGACAAAGGTGGAGTTAATCGAATAATTATTTATCTTTTAGTGTTGTTTTTGCCATCTGAATTTGAAATAATATTGAAATAAATTGGACAAAGGCGACTGGTGGTTCAAACATATGTCAAAAGGCCAATCTTACAATGACTCATTTAAAATGTTTATGTATGGTGCATTTCGCATTTTGCAGTTAGCTGAACATTCTGAACAAATGTGGTTTAGAAATATCAATAAGAATGATCGTGCCAGGGTTATTTTTATCAGAATAAAGAAGTAGAAATCTACCACACCCTGGACATGTGGCCCGTTCTGTTTTCATTTCAAGAAGGTATCAACACATTCTCTATGGATGGTGTTTTAGTAAATCACCACTGTTGATAAAAAAGACAATGTTAGATCAACAAATGTACTTATCAACCTATTTTACCAGGCCTTACTTAAGCTCTAATTTGTCAGTGCAGTAAATGACCCACACTGAAAAGACAAACTACTTAAAATTATTTAAAATCAAGCCATACTTGTTTAAAATACTAACACACACATGCACATGACAGTAAACATTTTTTGTTGTTATTATCTTTTTTTATTTGCAAATAAGCACACTTTCTTCATGAATATATACATTATAAAATTACAAAACATACAAAAAACATTGTGTGATAACTTTTACAAAATTGCCAAAAATAAAGGACATGTTACTTAATTGATCAACGTGAAAAGGTTGATTACATGTTTTTTGTTCACGACGTTGTATTTCGAATAATTGTCAAATATTTCAGTTCATATTAAGTACACATTGAATTATGTTGTTGTTATTTCTACAAAAATGTTAAAGCCAAATGCCTTTGGAACGCATTGACTAAGACATGTAAGGGAAAAAATAGACAAAAAATACTGTACTTCAGACTAAAACATTATGCTGCGGATCTTTGTTGGAACATTTCTTAAAATGACTTCATTTATCAAAGTGGCTCAAAATTGTATCCTTGAATATCAATTAACTATTAGTTCATAGTACCAACAATCAAAATATTTTTAAGATCAGGTAACTGTGATAACAGGTATGAAAGGGGAAAATTGATCGTTGATACACATCAATTTTAAAGTATTTCTGAACTTTTCAATGAAACAAGACTGTTTTAAAAATTCACCAAAGATATGGATTAGCATGTCACATGGAATTTGGTGGAAGCCGTTTCTGTAAATGAGGCACTCATAAACATGTACACTATCATACATGTTTGGAAGATTATTAAAGGCAAGTTGTACATTATATTGTCACATTTTACAATAACGACTGAATGATAGTTATACGAGGTTTTTGCAGTATTGAGGTATTTAGCTACTTATTGTGTACATCGATCCTTAGGATACTTATTGCTTTGATACATAATTCATCCACCATTTTAGAAACAAAGTAGCAACTTGTTAACACAAAACGTGTCTGAGTCTTTTTTGTGTTGACTTGAATTTGTGTTATCCGGTTAAAATATAATATCCATAAGTTTCGGACTTGAAAAACACGTTGTGCTATCAGAAATATTGTTTTAACAGAGTTTGTGTTAACAAGTTGCAATGGCACTCAGGTATCAATTCAAAATGGAAGACATAATGATTATATATACATGAGACATATACTATCATTCTTTTGTAGTATACAAATGCACATTATATCTGTTTGTAATTTCATCGAAGTAAAAATATAAAACATATTTGTTTCAATTCCGTATGAGATTCACTCACTACTGTGCCTAACAGTGGTTGCAGTCAAAAGAGTATGCACAAAGGCAAACTCTAACAGTGTCATTATGCCAGGAATGGTTTTATGTTATTTGTATCAATAAATTGTGATAAATATAACTTTATGAATATGACACTTTAGAAGATTCGTAGTAGAAAACTGTATCGGGAGAATTTCGATTTTAAAAACCGTTGTTTTGACATTTTAAATCATATCCCATTTATTTTGATCTTAAAATATTTATGTTTGCTCATAAAATAAGTACTTTAGTTCGCAAGATAATGTGTAATTAATATATAGTCACAAGTTCACAACAGTATTAGACATCGCTCTTCTTCAGGTAATAGATGTAAGTGAGAGAACGAACAATGACAAATACGTTACATCCATAATATGTTCATTCTCGTCAGTACATAATAGAAACTGTTGTGCTGGTACAAATGATACAGAACTACTGTATCTGGCGTACTATTGTGAAATTGAAAACATATACCTTTTCCTTAGTGCCGATTTAGTCTTCTTCATTATGTATTAAATATTTTAATGTTTTTCTTTTGGAAGCTTGAAATACGAAAACAACTAAATCTTTTGGGAAAGGAACCAAATGATATTTAACAGAATGATAACTTTTTATCAATGACATAATACACATTCTAACTTGATGAACATGGGAATATACAATATCCACTTAATGAGTTGTTTAGCTCTGTCTTCATTGAACAACGGACTTTAAACAAAAATATTACACATAGTGAGATGTATATATATCCACAATTGTCTGATAATTTAAATAATGTCATTAAAAACAACATTCAAACTCTTTTATCATTTAAGTGCTCTTTGAGATGTTTTCTGGATTCTGACTATAACAATGTTCACAAGTTGAGTTGTTCTTGTTTGCTGTGATGAAATTACTAAGTGTCCTTTTTCACTCTTTGAATCAATCAATGTCTCAATATGCCATCTCTGACCCCCACGGTCTGTACGGCTTTGACACTAAAGTAGAATGAGGGTTGTGATGTGATGCAGAGTTTGTAGGACTAAATCCATTGGGTGAAAGTACAGGAAGATTATTATACGTTACTCCAGGGTATTGCGTATGGATTGACGGTATCGAGGAAGACATTGATGGTGGCGCTGAATGCATATTGGATGACGGCGTGTGACTGGGGGCACTTGATGCTGTGGAAGGGGGTAATGACGGATGTCTTGAGTGGCAAGAAGGAGTTATACTGACACCGTCATTGTTACTAGAACTTGTAATCATCGGCAACATTTGTCTTGAATTTTCATTGTTCCCTGTTGAAGGAAGAGCACCGTGAGAATCACTTGCTGTTATTGCGTTGTGTTGACTTAGCACTGGTGTTTGTCCGTGTGTGGAATACTGTGTGGCAGGGTGGTGTGCTCCGGGTACTGAGTAATGCTGTCTAGATTGGAATTCGCGTTGGGCCATGTAGCATTGTAAGTGGCTCATAAGACGTAAGCGGAGAGGGTCTTGTATATCCATGCCTTCAACTGTGACGAGGTAGCGGGCAACTTCTGAAGCACATTCTCTAAATCCGAGGACGCGGTAGTCCATGGCATATGCGTGGGCTTCGCCATATGGATGGAGGGAACCATCGATACCTGTGCAAAAATAAAAATAAGAACTAAGTCAATTATCTTGCAAAGGACAACAAAAGATATATAACACTAAACGGTTTCCCAACTGTAGATCCACGTGCCGTGTTTTAACTATCTTGTCAATGATAATTTAGGTTTAAAATAAAGCAGCTTTGAAATTTGCCGATCTTTAATTCCCAATGAATGTATTTTAATAGTTTTCTTCTACTAACAATATTCAATTGTTTCCATATTTTGTAATCTGAATGTATTATTTGATTTAAAAGTGTTTTTGATCTTGACCTACCGTGTTTAAAAGCAATTTATTTGTCCATTATTAATCTATACAAAACAAAAACACAATGTCAAGACATAAAGCACAGTTCACGACATTTGAATGCCTTGTTTATTCATGCAGCATTATCATACTCAATGGTGCCCCTGGCCGCGGTAAGAGCACGTTACTATACAAGTCAACTGGGGACAAAGCATGAGTCTGCTATGTGTCAAAATGGTCTAGACTCCAGGGGCCATATCTTAAATTGCATAACAATGCAAAAACAATGCTAGTTATTCTATGAAATTCTTGCCACATTGCAGAATCTTATTTTATGTCTTAAGTAAAAAATAAACATATGTGTATCTTAATCCTGCTGTGTGCCTTGTTGAAATTGATACTATTGAAAAACGAAATTTATATCAAATTGATATTTAAATCATATTCTATTACGGTTTAAATATTAAAAACACTTGAAGTTGACAAAAAATATCAGTGTAACTTAAATACATTGACATATTGAACAGAATCTTGATCTGGAAAATCTTATTTAATTTTATCAAAAACATTTTCGTAATATACCCTCTTTGTTTTGTACGGCACCTAAATCGTACCTCAAAAACCCCAATTTTAAATTTAAATCTTTTCAAATCAAACACATAATAAAACAACTATACCAACCTTTAGCATGGAGGTACTTCAAATGATCGACAGTCATCTGCAAGATCTCGGCTTTTTCCAACTTGGCTGAACCCTGAGGGAACGAACAAAAACAAAAAAAGCATACATTTAACCTGCGATAAATCGTGTTGGAACCTCAACCATTGTTTACATTATTCCATTGATCCCACATCTGCTTCGCTACTCCCCTCTTTTAAAACTCACTCCTTTTAAATTGTTTATATTATTCCCAAAAGACTCAATCGTTTTTAATTGTTAATAGAATGATCTATTACTCGGGTGCACGACTCTCTATCGAGATATATACCAACTCTGAACTGCTAATATTTTGTGCGTATAAAGAGGCGTTTCAAGTTACACCCCTTGTATTGTACTAGCGCACACAAGTAACATAAACTCCATTAAAATCTCATTCTCATACGCTTGATAGTTTGAATCGAAAAGACGGATTTGATTCTCCATTCCAATTGTACGCTTTTATAGCAGATATTTTTTCACGGCGTGATTTTATTATTAATTACTCGATGTTTAATTGTGCCTCCTTGTTTGCCATTCAATCTACAGTTTACCTTAGTATAGCTTTCATACCAATATTTTTGAGGTTGCGCTAATGAGGATTAGCATACTAAATGCATTTCCTTTGGGAGTGCGTTGTATTTGATATTTCGTTAATTCGCGATAAGAACGATATAATAATTTTGAAAATAAGCGAGGCTTCCACCCTAGTATTGGTTTACTTTATCAAATTTCTTGTTATCGATCCCTAGCTTTGGCCTCTAACTTTCCCCGTCTTACCCCATATATTAAAGTACAACATACGAGCTACTGATCTACTTTTAAACGGCCTTTCATACGCTTTCCTATCGTTTAATTTTCTTTTCTCAAAACACGTACGTATAGCATTTTTCCGGCACTATATCTAATTTTCTACAAATTTGCGATTCTTGATACACACTTCGTGGTGTTTTATTTTTGTAGTTAACTTAACGATACTAAGCATGCTAAGTATAATATTAAATTTTACACTTCGTTTCTCACGACACATCCGAATGCTTCCCTGAACCTTTTATCTTGTTTATGCACAATTACAGAAATAACTTTCTGATATGCACCTTGGATTTAAGGGTCATTATCATTCGATGCTTTGAAAATATTTTTCTCTGTTTTTGTTTACAAAGTATTCTGCTGAGATCGCTTTATCCTATTTTGTTTGGGCATAATATTTGTTTTTGCAAGCCTACTATGCTAGTTCACGCTTCTTACTTCAATTCAAAGGCAACGTTGATATTTATCCACCATTTGTCCACCCAGCATGCAATGGGTTCTTCAAACAACCTCCCGGGACAACCTCATCAAAGGTCACGTATAAATTCTGTCAAAAGGTTATCGTTCGCTCATATAATTGGGCATTTTTTTTATAAAGGATTGTGATCATTGTTTGCCTATCATTGTAATCGATTCATTTGTGATCAAAGTGAAACGGGCTCCACCTGGCCACGTGCCAACAAAGGATATTCACTTGTTTTCTTTTGATACCTAAATAGTATAGCCTCGTGCCAAAGCCACCTTGCCACGCGCCACATTTACTCTTTTGTAAAATACAAGTTTAGCGCTGTGAAGGCGGGATCGAGTTAACTTTTAATTGACGTTGATATGGGCTATTAAAGAACACACTTACTACGCTTAAAGGTTATCATAAATCCTTATCAAAGGTATTGCCAAATTCTGAAGGTATACAGTTGCGGGTAGTAAACAAAAATTATTGAAAAACCCCACATGCAAAATGTTAAATTTGAAGCTCTTCGTCGTAAAATAGCTCATCTGAGAGCCAAAACATTACTTTATAACTATAGTATTTTAATGGTCTAGACACAGAATAGGTATATACTTCATTTCACTGAGAAGTTGTGAAAGCATTTTAATTGCAACATAGCATACACGTTTTTTCTTCTTCAACGTTTGAAGGATCGTCGCGCCGTGAGAGTGCTAAATAGCACAGACCCGTGCCTAGACAAGCTTAGACACCTGGCCACGTGTCTGCTAAATATAGATGTGTTTTTGAACTTGAGGTTGTTCTGAGTTCTGTGCTCTAGTTACCTTGGCACATGGCTATAATGCGTTGCTTGAATTGTTACAATCCGACCGTAGCCTTGTAAAGAAATAACAATATCTACCTTAATGCTACCTTAACTAAGTTTTGTTAATTGTTTCAATTGTCCAGGACAACCACCACCTGTCATGAAATCGTCTTTTAATTGGTATTATTTTCGCATAGTCTTGTCTGCTTTTCATCAACTTGAGACTTCTAGTCTGCGCCATTTGTTGGATGCGTAATAATGAGTTTTTATGTTATTTTAAAATTTCCGATTTCAACTTTCCATTACAAACATTTTAGTCTCGCCAATTAACATGAGTATAACACATTGGATATTTCGATTTGAAATTCTGAAATATGATCATTTGAAACTGATTAATGTGTTACTTGCCCAATTCTTTTGAAAAGTTAACCTATTAATGGCTGATATATAAAATCCAATATCCAAACATTTCAAAGACACATATTGTGGTTTTACGCTCATTTATCATTGTATTTATATAGATATTTAATGCTGTCAACGAATCCACCATCCGAACCTCAAGTTGAAGGCCCATTTATAAGTTTATATACATGGTACTCGGTACATTTTTTTCTCGAAAAAAACCCCGTATATACTTAACCTCATATCATGTCAATATTTGTTAAACACCTTTTGAATATTATTCAGTCATTGTTACAATATAATAACCATGTGTTTACCGACTTAAACGATAAGAACACGGATAGAGGCTAATGACGAATATTATACGTGAGAAAATTACCAGTTAGTCTTTCCCATTCGCCTTGTCCGTAACCCTTATTAGGGGAAACCCTTGTAAATAATTGTCCCACAAATCTATGCGGTTTTGTTAACTAATTGATTTTGCATATATCAATTCAATTCATAAAGTTTTTAATATTATTTTCCATTATTGATAGAATTATGAATCAGAGCAGTAAATAGTCAATTTCATTTGCACTTTAAATACTTAAATGCATGAAATAATGTACGGTGTAATTTTGTTTAAATAGTTTGATCAATTAATGTTAAGTAAAACTATCAATGTTATTATTTTCCTAGAGCACCCTGGGAAGTGTGAACTTGAGAACAAACTAGTTATGTGATTGATTCCGTCTGTTACGGTAGCACCTGCCGATTTCAGCAACTAACAATCGTAACAATTGAGCCGTTTGGCTTGATCAAATATTGAAACAAGAACAGAATTTAGCTACCAAGCCTATAATAGTCTTACCCAAGTTTATTTTTTGAAGTAGTATAACCAGTCGGGGTTCGTTAGAGGTTAAGGGGTCTCCAACTAGTTGATGGTTTTTTACTGTAAATTACGGAATGCTAATATTGCATTGTTTATTTTAGAATGAACCCGCATAAAATGTTCTTGGTATTTATAAATATCTTGAGGGG
>JAUMTS010712902.1:8060-19375 GCA_032273385.1 Ophiopholis aculeata | reverse complement strand
CCCCCCCCCCCCCCCCCCCAAAGGGCCTATACAGATCTCGGTTAATACAATGATTTTGTGTAGCTTTGATACTAGCTGAGCTTACTGATGTTGGTTACAGGGCATTATTTAATTTAGTTTGATATTTTTATAGACATAGTAGAGAATTTGTCTATGAATCTCAGTCTCCCTTAAATCGCTGTTAAAACTTCAATAATATTGTTTAAGGGGGGAATCAACGAATAATCCATACAGTGTTTTGTTTCTTCTTTTCACCCTTCAAAATAATTTAACTTTAAACTTAACACATACCTAGCGTATATTAAGCGCCTTAATTTTTCTTTTTATTCTCTACTTTGTTTGACTGCATGTTTTTCTATCGCTTTCAACTTCATAAAAAACTAATAATCAAAGATAAAAAAGGTCATATACAGTTCTCAGCATTGATATGATTTTCATTTGATATCCTTCTACATGATTGCTTATATCACATTAAGGGTGTCAATCTAACTCGGTATTAAACTACTATCACGGAAGAAATGCCAGAAATTGCTAATACATTCCCATTTCTCTCTCGACATGATTTTCGCTTCATCAATTCCCAGTGTCTCTATGCTATTAATATTAGCCGACTTCATCTTCTGAAGGTGATAGTTTATACGGATTTCTGGGGGATATTTAGGCATTAAGGCGTTAAAGGTTTTTGTCTTATGCAAGTGAAGATCTTTCCTATATGCGGTACTCTTTGTGCGTTTGTTGCGCAAGACTTATTTCTCGATTTCGACTCCTCAGTAGTCTTATAAGAGCATGCTTAAGTCGTCTGAGCATAATATTATGGCCATGCATAATATAAGAGACCTACTTAAAACAAAATCCTATATGACACGCTTTATAAATGCTTCGTCAAAAAAGGAAAGGAAAAACGGCGGCTTCTTCCCAGGGGGTGGGCACACGCCAATCTACACTTTTCAGTCCAACGTGTTTTATTGCTGTTTTAAAGTCTCTTTACCACTTTCACTCATATAGTCATGATAGTGCGAGGTTTTAATGCGCTTTAGCATGTTTTTAGTTACGCCTCTCCAAATCCCGTGAGAGTCTACGAGATTTTGGTCACCTGGTTCCATTATTGCATGTTATACACACTAGCTTGCAGCAGAAGTCATTTTGTTGTACACGAACTTGAGCAGACTAAGAACATGCATGCAATAATACAAAACCATGGGGAATATAATCCTATTAAGCAACAATATTCATCTTTCTGCTCATAATGGATTGCTCTTTTTATTAGCTATTTCAACTCTTTAATAATCTTAAAAACATCTGCATTTTTCAGAAAAGTAAATATTTTAAAGAGCATTTAAATCAATAAGCAATCTTTAAGTGATCGTAAAGCTCATGACTATTTATCAACGCTTTAACTGCAAAGAAATCAAATCTTCAGGGAGTTGTGTACTTAAGTTACATGTGATGTTGTGAGTTTCAAAAACGCGATCTTATAAATAGACTGAGTATACCATCCCTCTACTGTAAAGTGTTATCTCTACCTTAACTTTATGTTGCAAAGTCAAACTGAAAGAGACAAATAATACGGAAGTGTCGATGTTCAGGTCTTTCTTGTGGATTTAAGGAAAAGAAGTGAAACAAACAGAGGTGGGTTAGAGTGTTTTGCCGCCCAGGGCCAGGTGCGACGGTAAAAAGGAATATAGTGTTGGTTTTTAGAGTCCTGGTAAAAGCACCCTCATATCCCCTCGTCTGACATAGGGCTGACATGTCATGATCATGGTTAGGAAACTGCTGTACAAATCCTGTGATAACAACATGGGATTACTGTCATTGCAAATCCTGCCCTCCAGAAATTAGTCGTGACACGCGAACATGATATGGTTAAAAGTTGATTTAAAGAAATGTGTGGGGACAAGAATTTGAGCTAAAGTGGGCTTATAAATGGCGATAGAAAGTGCAAAGAATGTCAGAATGTCAAAAAAATGCAATAAGCTTTCAAAAGTCTGATATATAACGTGCATGTAAATGACATTTATTACGGACATACGTTTTGGAGATATCTTTGCTTCGGTCTGTTGTAGATTTTACTAAATTAAACATTTTTAACATTTTATTTCAGTGGATCAAATGTACTTTTTAAATGCTTATAAAAAGCATTAAGTTAAGAGTTGTTTTTATAAGTCAAATATTTTGAAAGAAAAACAGGTGCATTTGAAATCGTCACAGAATATCATCTTTTGTAAAGTGTGGTTAACAACTTTACATTTTTATTTCAGTTCAACTGTCGTAAATTTTATAAAAAGAATATATTAATTTAATACCACACACATTAATATCTAATCAATCAAAGCTGTTAATCAGGAAATAGCTAAGAAATTGCTCTTAATGTCTTCTTTATTTGAATTTTACAGAATTCCTGCGGCACGCGCTGATCTTTTGTGCGTAGCTTAAAATTAAGCCTAAAATTGCGTACTTATGAGTTGTAATAATTCGTAATTACCACAATTAATATTGATAAGAAGAAAACAAACTTTGAAATCGAAACTCTTAGTCGGATAAAGGATATTGGGCATCATTAATTTGGTTTTATATCGAATTGATATCAAAACATGAAACGCTATTATCACACTCGTCTTGAAATAAGTGGACATTGATTTACGGGGTTGGATATTGCAAAAGATATGATAGAAACTTGTTTTAGTGGCCGCATGGGGAGCGTGAGTCAAAATTACTTAAAATTTGAGAGAAGAGAATCAATGTTGAATGTTAATGGAGTAGTAACGTCTATTAAAATTTGAATTTGTCACTAAATATACCGGTATTTTTGTCAATGAAACTTTTTACAGGTCTACAAATGTCCATCACAAGACAAAGGCATTGGCATGAAAGGCACAATGGAATGGGAAATCCAAATTCAAAAATCAAGTTGCAAATAGCTATGCCTTTAGCAAAATATGCATTAACAAAGATGAATAATCACAAGTTTCAGATTGAAAGGAAAAATACTTAGCTTTTAACATGCTTAATGACAACATTATTTGCACAAAATTGCTTAAAGATCATGCTGCATGTGATATGTTAAGTTTTAAGAAAACTCTAACGAAAATATTTCCTATTGTTTTATTGTTTCAGGTTTCACACAAACAACACCTTCAGTGCCTAAACCAGGAGTAGAAACATCACCTCAACTAAGACCAGGTCAGTGTAGTAAGTTAAATAATCATAGTAATAATATTGAACTTTGCTTCCCAGATGAGGCTGCTAGCGACGCCATTAACGTTATCCCAGTGTCCATGATTGCTACAATTTCTTATCAAGATTCCCGGATGTACTAAACATTGAGCTGTAATTGCACTGAATGTAGAGCATGCAGTCTTCATTACGTCAAATGAAAGTTTAAAAAGGGTAAAAGCGAATTAAAAGGAGAGGAATAGAGAGATAGAACCAAAGAGAGTGGGAGAAGAAGCAAAGGAAAAGTCAACATGAGAGATATCATTGGGATTGGATGAGATGCTTTCTAAACCACTTCTTGCACATGCAATAAAAACAAAAGTAAAACCCCTCAGGGACGAAACCTTGCAATATATACGTGATAAGCCTCCTACTAAACATTTCGCATCCAAAACGGTTCAGAATTCATTTCATCCCTTGATATTTTTACTATTACAAGCTCTTTCATCTAGTGTTGTTACTACTGCAACACAAAATCCCTGCCTTTGCCGATAGGCCGGGCGCATTGAGTACAAACAATAATATTACAGCACTTCTGAGGGTTCCTGTCCATTCCCACCAAGGCCACTTAATGCATCTTCATCTGAGGCGAATAATCCGCTATGCTTAAAGCCCCATGAGATGTAGAGACAAAAATACTAAGGCACTACCATATTGAAGACTTTCTTGGGGGAAAACAGAAACAGAGATGTGTACTGAGTCAGTAAAAAAATAGAAATAGCTGCTGCGTGATTACGATGAATACAAGTATAACCCAATGCACCTGTTAAATTATTACGATGGAGAATCACGTCCCTAGTCATGCTAGTGCTATACGATTGTCTTCAGTGATAACAAAGACTCTTCATTGCCTTAAATTAACGCATGTAATGGTTCGGTAAGATAAAGCAATCAACTGGGGTTTCTTAATTAATGCCGGTTATTAACTTTGTTCTCTGTATAGTGTCACCTTTATTAGGACGGATAACTTATTGACAAATCTTTGAAATGGTGAACTTTTAATGAAAACCCGTCCGCTAGGACACCTACTTCACTGCTCACGCAAGTTCATCAACTATCCACACCTACACCACATTCCAGTCACTAACATCACTATTTCCATAATAACATAGATCAAACAAATAGTCCAGCCACCTCCACAACCATTTTTTAATTTACTACATAGTCCAACCATGGTCCAACAGGCTCACAATTAGATGGCAATAACGTGCAATTTCCTCCACTAATTAGTATGAAATCTTAAATAATTATGAATGTGATTTAAAGATGTCCCAAGCTAGAGGCAGCCACAAATAACCAAACAAAAAGGTCGAAATATCCTAGATCCACATCTATTTCACCATATCACCTGTTACTACGCCCAAGAAAAACACCCATAGTCTCAACCCCACGTCATGCACCTGCTCCAAACACCCAGTATCTAATGCAAATAGCCTCATACCCAGCGGCGTCGATTGTCACTCTCTTTAATCACATTAAATTGACATGTATCAATCTAATTCTGAAAGACACAAAGATGTTTCCTCTTTTTAGATCATTTACCACTTTTTTTCGATACCAGAGCACTATTATAAAATAGCCCCCTACAATGACCCTTAAACTAATCCGTGATTAAGGGGTTGGATCATTACATCTTTGTTCTGTATTTATTACCGGAATTAGATCACTTTTCTTTGTGTTCCGGTAAAAAGTTTTATGTAAATATTTGGAATGCAGAACAATACGGAATCCCTAATTATCTCGCCACGCGAGCCCACGAGCCAACCACTCAAGACTTCTGAAATCCATAGAAACTATCCATAGACCTCTTTCACCTAAACAAACAATATTGTGTATTAGTTTAATCACCCATTATTTGAAGTCACCAAATAATGCATGCTAATTAAATTTGCCCGATGCTTTAAGAAAATAACCTAGGCTATCGATATAACCGCAATTATTATGGGTACTCATTCAGTTGACGTTTGGGATCAGGGCAAGTAGGTTGGTTACTCAGCTCCGCATACTGCAGCTACCAAGTTTAAACTAGGACTCATTATTCTAAGGAGCATTTTTAATCATCACTTAATCATGGGTTACAGAAAGTTTTACTCATCTTGTGCATTTGTCTCTCCATCTATTTCATCAGATCCATATCAAGTCTTCGGTCCAACAAGCAGATCACTTGCAAATCCAGGTAAGAGATGAATATTTTTAAAAAGATTTTGCCTTTATTGTTCTTAACATTATTTTCTTATTTTGTTTTGTTTTGTATAATGTTTTGTTTATATTGCAACTGCGTGGTTTAAGGTTCTTAAAGTTGTATAGGTAAGGATATAACAACAAGTTTCAACTTTTCATTTCTTGTTTTGCAGTTAGCAGTTATGTTTGTGTTTTTGTTTGTATTTGTTAAGAGTTTGTATAATTAGGGCCCTGTTACTGTTAGACTAGTAGATAATTAATGTTAACTAACTTAATAATGGCATGTGCTGTATAGTTTATCTGGATATATCTTTCTTAACTTTATCAATCTTTCGTCTTATCAATTATTGCGCATAAGATAAGTGTAATTTATAATCACACTAAAAACTAAAGACTATAATAATTTGGATTTGTTTATAAAATTTGTTTATTTTAAGTATTGCTAAGCTTAGCTTAGTCCTCACACTCTATACCAATGTGTTACTATCAGCAGTAGATAGCTCGCTACCAGTGTTACGCACAGTGGCTCGACAAAAGCAATATGCCTCACCAAGACTGCCTCACCAAGTCATTTGTCACGGTTCTGCATTTAAGGAGCGATCAGTTGACTTTAATTCAATTTAGTGGGTCTCGCGGGGAATAGTAAATCCAATCAAAATCTGTTTCACATGTGTAACGATGAATTTAGCACCAATTTTATCACGTCCTTAATTCAATTGACGTAGAATTATGAATGGATGATGTATAATGTTATAAAAATGTAGCTTTTGAGTTTGAGTTGAGGAAAATATGGGTTATTAGCCGAATTATTGGCCTGAATAGAATTAGAAACAAAATTACCTTGTAGAATGGTTGCAAGCGTTAAGATATTTATTGAGGTACAATTTTAATGCATAACTAGTTTTATTGTGAACTATAAGCTGACTTAAATAATAAAACAATAAAATAGTATTAACAAATCTATATTTTTAAGTTTTAACTTGACTAATTTCAATGGCTTTGTTTGCATTTTCAAGAACCAATTCAAAGGAAGAAACTTTTGTTTCCATTTCCAAGTTTAATCTTTATCATACGAATATATTTGATTTTCTCCAATACCATATAAAATGACAAAGATGACAAACTAAACATAAGAAAATGTATTTCCATAATGCACCACAGATTCATAATTAAGTCACTACCGATTTTACTTCAATCTCAGTTAGCGCTTCGAGGGCGCGTTTACTTTACTCTACGTATCTTTAGCAGAAAGCAAGTTTCCAAACAAAGACATTCTAAAACCAAATAAATCACAATGTTTACCCTTTCCTGAAAGGTACAATGAAAAAAAAACCACACGGTACTGTTCAATATTTTGTCAAGAATATTAGCATTCTATTTGACCATGTAAGTAACACTGCAAACCAAGTGTATAATAATAGGTCTGGGAGGGCGACTTTGTGTTTTCCTCCACCGCATCGTTGACTATCAATGATAGCCATTGTAGTTTTCTAATTGGGAATGTTATTGCTTTCATTATTATATGTCTGCATGGCGTGTGACGCGATAACAATTAAAGCTTTCTCGCCCAAGGTTCAATTTTCACTTGAATGATAGACAGCCTCAAACCATTTTTGTTTTATTTTGATTTTTGCATAAAACCATTTCGAAGCTTGTTGTTTTTTGTTTTCGTATTACCATGGTATGATGACAAATCCATCACTGTGCATCTGATATTGATTTTTAGCCTTTCATATAATTGCAAAAAGCTTTTGATATAACTCAAAATATTATTGAAAGTAATAACTCAAAATATTATTGAAAGATAATGACTGAATTACACAATTATGTTTATTTAATAACGTTTGAAAATAATCGTGTTTGAGGCGTGAAACGCATAATCTGTATGGTGAAAGCCATAGAAATTTCATTATAACAAACTGACCTAATTTATGTATGCATTTGAAATTGTGTTACAAAAATCATTTTGAAATATGATCAGTTTTCTTTCATGTAAATGTTCGTTTTATTGTTTTAAATTATGTTATGCAACATAACAATGAATGTCAATAATTAATAAAACCATAATGCATCCATACAAAACCCGTAGTACCGTTTCCTTTTAAAGGAGGAGCACCATCACTATATATCACAATAATGTTTCTAGATATATATTTACCAAAGTTACAAATCAATCCTAATCGCCGTATTTTATGTGTTTGTTTATTCTCCTGCAGCAGATTACGGTAACCCAGACGCATACAGTTTCTTAGATCAGGACTTCGGTAAACTCTCCACACAGATCCTCTTGGCATCACGAGCATACAAAGGTAATATTTTGCTCTTTTTTCATTTCTATACACAAGTTTTACAAAAGATAGTCAAATTCGACCCTAGGATCAAAAGGGTCAACTGTGAAAAGTTAACCAATAACAATTGTTTTAAAATTGGTCAAAGATGTTAATGTTAATCAAATCTATTTTAAAATTGGTCAAATATGTTAATTTTCAATGTTTTATCTTCAGTAAAAAATCTTTGGGTCAAATTTGGCTATCTATTTTACATTGGCGAATCATAACGTTTGATAGCCTGATACGAATGATTTCATCCCGCTATTGATAGATTAATATATGCTTGATCTAGCTTATACTAAGATTATTTAGAGATTATCTTTAAAACTCAAAAACAAAACATTAGCTTAAGTTGTTTATCAGTTCTACAAGAACCTGTTAATGGTATATAATTCCACAACCCATGCACCATATCATCATCGCATCGACCAAATTGCTCTATTTAATGGGCGCTTTTTCTCACAATACCCAGCAATAACAAGAAACTAGGGCGAGTTACTATAAACTCTTACAAGGAGTCCTGACTCCTCCTTGCATCTTGCCTAGCACTCTCGATGATGTAAACTCACCACTCATCTCATCCAAACCTTCTCAAAAGATCGCGGCTCACTTGTTCTTCCATAACGTCTTATAGATTTTTTACTCACAAGACATCATTTCAGGGGTGAAATTAAATTCATAGCTCCTTAGTAACGTGTCCCGCGTAAAATAGAGCCAATTGTCGAACTAGACATTTTTTTCTAAGATTCTAAAGAGATCATGATTCGTTAACGGGTTATTTAACAGGGTAGGTAGAAGGTGAGTCATTTAATGCAGGTTTTGTGAAGACATTGCGTTGACATTCCTTAAGGCGAATAAACCCATCAACTCCTTAGACCGCACATTGATGCGTATTTCTTGCGCTCTTCAAGGCTCGTGTTTCGGACTACAAGTGTGGGTAGTCAGTGTAAGAAAGGTCTTGATGGCTGTTTTATCGGGCGTGTTTTCACTCTTTTTGCCCTCCGGGGGTGGTTGATTTTGCCCGCCATAAAAGAACTCGGTTACTGCAGGTTTGTGTTGAACAGGCAGCTGATGACACCATTCTGCTGATGTGTGTCAAGAAAGATGATGATGAATTTTGTCAGACATGTCATTTTTATCACTTTTCAATTCCTTGCCTTTACTTTTGATTCTGTTTCATAAATTTCACAATAATGGTTATAGAACAAAATAATCCTATACAACAAAGTAATTTGAGATCAATTGACATTTATTTCAATATTGGTTTAAAATTCAACTAACTATATATAATATAAAGTCATTTGTAAGTAAATTATTGAAATTCAAAAGCACGCCATTTTTACCTTAAATTTACTAAAACCATGAAAACAGTGAGGAAAGTACAAAGACTTTAAATCACAACATCTATTGCATCTTACCTTCCATCATCAGCATGAGCTGCATGTAAAACAACTTAAGTCAACAATAGGTTGCCATAGAAACTATAAACAAAGAGATGAGACGAAGAAAGCAGGACGGTCCTTAGTTACGGTTGCTTTACAAGTGTTGGCCTTTGCATGATGTATTACAGTACTTAGACCGTCACAGCTGCAAAAGTGTTTCTTTAAATAAGTTTTTTTTTCTTCTAGCATTGAGTTTCAGCTTGTCCGACTATTGGGGACATGGGGTAATCAATGATTAATTGCTTCGAATCTAGATATATATGAATTGAAAGTTCAAATCCACATCATCCAATTTTACAATTGCTAATTACCGATTCCAGTCAAAAGCAATTAAAAATGCCGTTTTATTCTTTTCTTCCTAAATAAAAATACACCAATATTAAAATTGCTTATAATTCAAGTATTAAAACGTTTATTAGGTAAATCAATCATTTCACCACAATGAGATACAAACTAAACAATAAAACCACGCCTTAACACAAAAGACCTTACAAAATAACAATATGCAAATTATATGAATTAAAATTTCAATAGCAAAGACAAACACAGACTTAATTGGGATGTATGGCACACTCCGGACACGCGTGTCTGTCTTGAACACAAAACTACTTTGTTAGTGTTAAGAAGAGTGTTAAGGGTCAACCGTCTTATGACCTACATTTTGTTAGCGATATAAATGGTTTATGCCCAGTGGACTCACTATACTTATAGTCCACGGGGACCTTTAAAGTCTTTTGTTAATTTGCTTTATTACACACTGATCTACGTCCTTGTTTTAGATATATCCATGTCATCACTTCAAGTCAATAAAATTCAATTGAAGACAAAAATGATTTCTTGATCATGTCCGGCATTATTATCTAATGATTTGACAAATTTGATTTTGTTTTGTTTTGAAAAGCATATGTACTCTTTTAAAATTGAACATAAGTATATCATAAGTATCATTTTATAACAGGCGATAATGGTGACCGTGTTTTTCTAACGTTCTTGTGAATATTACGGCAATCAAAACATCAATTTGATCATCAAACAATCATGAAATGTCAACTTTACCTCCAATATTACCAGCCATCTCTCAATAAAATCTAGAAATAAATATGCACGATAAAAATCACAACCATCAGAAACAAATCTTCCTCTCAAAACAAGTCAAGTGATGGGCAAATTGACGTAATGTTATTGAATAACTCCCATGTCTAATTATCATCCTCGTGCGTGTATTGTCTTTATGATGACTGCATAAGAGCGAGTTGAGGCACTGAACCCTGTGTTTGCAGAGTGACTTGTAAGAGCAAATAGCCTGGTCTATATTACTATTCCCGACATACATTATTACCCTAATATTAAACCAAGGATGATGAAAGACACAAAAATCACTCATTGAAAGAGGACATTATTAGCATGCGATGCTTGCATTGTTTAAATGGCAATAAGTTATTAAACGAGGTCCAAAGATCAAGAGGCAAAAATCAAATAACCAATTAAGTTATTCATGTTGACAGTGATTTGAGCATGTGCAATTTATCTTGTTGGCTGATGTATGTTGCGTATGATAACTGCATGAAAATAAATATTATATGCATATATGACATTGTTTATAGATAAATAGAAATGGCAAGCATTTAATGATAACTCAAGGTTTCATCATAACATTTCCAATTAAAAGCGTAAGTCAGTAAAATTGAAACCAGATATTCATGGTCAAACTCAGATATATATACTGAACATAAGTGCATTTAGTACATCTTCAAATCCTGTTAAATGCTGATCATGCAACATATACATGGATGACATTTTTAAAACAGTTGAAATCGCAAAATTATTTTATGTTCCACTCCTGCACCTCCATAAACCATAGCAAGGGTTAATGTTCACTTAATTGTACATTCACTACTGTACATTAAAAGCATATGCTAAAAAAATGATAAAACTCAATCAGAGCATGTAGTCGAGAAAGCATGCATTGATTTAGGGTCATTGTTTACTTGCGAACACGACAAAGATGGATAATGTTTGCTAGCACGTCTGTCCATTTACATTTTCAAACCGCTCTATTCTATGACTGATTCGCATTGGGTGCTATCTACTGAAGATAGCTTAAGCGTATACTGTTAATGGCATAGTGGAGTTCAAAATAGGGTGACAC
>JAUMTS010712791.1:0-12369 GCA_032273385.1 Ophiopholis aculeata | reverse complement strand
GTGTATAAAGGCAACTGATAAATCTTTCATACTTTACACCTGCACTTCCTTTAAAAACAAGGAGCGAAGAAAAGAGAACAATAGGCATAGACAAGACTCAATTGATGAGTGATTTACTCTCATTCCATGAAGACTAAGTTCAGTTTACTTCATTATTATCATATAGAAATTGTAATTGTTTTTAATTTGAAGAGTAATATCACTTTTCAGGGGTCCACTTATGTAGTGGAAAGATTTAAGCACTATTTATGGGGTATTGAACTTAGTCTTGAGAGATGAGGTGAATAGGCTCTTGGCTTTTGGCCATGCCTCCAGTATATTGATGCTTGGGGAAAAATGATTTCATAATAATTATTTTAGCCATGAAGATGACTTGTTCCTACGGGGTGCTGAACATTTTACCTGTAATATTCAGAAAACATCTTATTCTAGTGAAGTCATCGACTACAAATCAGGATTTGCCAGTATCTATTATTGCATGTGCCTGCCAAAAGGAGTTGCAACATCAATTGTTGGATGTCATTTTGATGTCTATGCAATATTCATCAAACTTTGTGGCATTTTGTCTTGTGAGGCAGAATACAAATTTTAATAATAAACAACACTCAATGCCTCAATTCAAAATTTAAACTCAACATTTTCTGCTGCTCAAAGAGTCCAAATATTATTGGTTTGTCATGGAATATTCAACTTGCAAGGTGTTTTATATTTGCAAGTCTTAACCATGGATTTAGTTCTCGATTGCCAGATCTTGGATTCATATGTCCTTTTTTACAACTCATTACTGGCTCCAGACTCAGTACAGAGTCCATATAAAAGAGTGATCAATTATCTACTGCATTTGCAAGAATATGTTGATGAAATGACGTTAATATTGCTAACGTTACTCTGATGGATTTCTCTGCATTTTTTGAACGATTGTGCACTTTAAGTGAATGGAAGATATTGGGCACCATGATATGTTTATCATGTTCTACTGAGCCAGGATGTGTTGATAAAAAGACATTACTTTGATCAATTTCTCTTTGGTGAACCATTGTGCAATGTGCACTTAAGTAAAGAGAAGGTCTTGGGCACACATGTCAGCACCCAATTACACATTTACAAGTCATCTCAGAAAAAAGGGATGGAGCTATATATAAAAGCTGGATATTTTATTATTGCCATACAAGCTAAATTAATTATACATGACCTTGTAAGTGACTGAAATGAGAAAAGGTACAGCTTACACTAATGTGCGTCAATAACGTACAAGGCATTGAAAGCGCGGTGAACCGAGAACTATTGTTCTATTCAACCGATGTCAAGAATATGAACCAAGCCACCTATTAGTCTCGTCTAATAAAATACCAGCAGTAGCACAATAATGGATTGAATAATTAAGTCTTGTGTGTCAATTTATACGGCATAGCTGTAACAATGGAGGAGCAAATTACAAAAATGGAGGAGGAAGATGACGATTGTCGAGAGCTTGGTGCTGGTTTTAATAATATTTCTGGAGATATTCTCAATGTCGATATTGGCTCTTACAATAGGGACATACCTGATGCTGTTTCACATGAAGGTGGTGATATTGGCTCTTATGATATGGATGCAACAGGTACTGTGTCATTGAACATGAGTGGTGCTATACCCGATGTTAACTGCGATAATGTAATACCTAGAATGAACGTGGAAGGAGGTTTTCAACATAATTCTGAAAAGAAACAGCATGGTACACCCAATGTTAACCGTAATGATATACCAACTGAAATGAACATGGATGGAGAAACTGGACATAATTTGGAAAAGAAACAGCATTCTTATCACATTTCTGGAGATATTAGAGATGGTGGTGGTTTTGACTCTATACAAGATACTGTTTCATCACATGTTGATGGTACACCCTATGTTTACCATGATGATATACCTACTAGAATGAACATAGAGGATGAAGGTGGACATACTTATGTAGATGAACAACATTCTAACAATGTTTATGGTAGAAATACACTAGATAACGTGTCATCAGATTCTGATGGTACTACACACACAGTTCACCTTGATACTATTGATATACCAAGTGAAAGAAACATAGAGGGAGAGTCTGAACATCATTCTGATGATGAATTAACTAGTTTAAGGGTAGATGCTACTAGCCATTATGGTAGAAATGCCCTGGACTCTGTGTCCCTTGATTTTGATATGACATTCAACGTTCATTTTGATGATAAAAATGAGGGGCAAAGGGTCCTACATGATGATATGCTAACTGCGTTCAACACGGAGGATGATAGTATCCCGCTTCATTTTGATGATAAAAATGATGAGAATAGAGCTCATCAGGATGACATGCTAACTGCATTAGAGGACAAGAGTTCTCTTGATGATAGCAATGATGGGCAAATAGTTGTACAGGGTGACATGCTATTCCCATACAATGTGGAGGAGAGTATCGAGATTCATGAAGATATGAAGAGAAGTAGTAAAAGAGAGGAATTGGTTTCTAGTCTTGATTTGTATCATGGTGATGATGAGACAAAGGTAACAAGTCCAGATGTGGAGAACATTGATATGGCAACTGTGTTTAGCAGGGAAGATGGAAGTAGTTTGTGTGGTGAAGAAGTGTGGAGAAGTAGTAGCAGCGAGGATTTGGGTTCTAGACTTGATTTGTATTGTGGTGATGATGAACCAAGGTCTTTAAGTCCTGAGGTGGAGAACACTTATATGTCAACTGTGTTTAGCAGAGAGGAAGAGAATAATGAGATTCATGAAGATTTTGGGAGAAGTAGTGGAAGAGAAGATTTGGTTTCTAGACTTTATTTCTATTGTGGGGAAAATGATGATGGATCGATAGCAGTTAGTCCAGGTGCTATTGAATGTGGTGAAGAAGTGGGAAGTAGTGATAGAGGTTTGGATTCTAGTCTTGATTTCCATTACGGTGATGATGAACCAAGATCATTAAGTCCTGAGGTTGAGAACACCGATATGGCAACTTTGTTTAGCAGAGACGATAAAAGTAGTTTGTGTGGTGAAGAAGTGGAAAGTAGTAGTAACAGAGAGGATTTGGTTTCTAGACTTGATTTCTATAGTGTTGATGATGAACCAAGGGCAGTAAGCCCAGATATAGAGGATGCTTTCTTTATTGCATGTGGTTCTCTGTCAGGTGAAGTTGATGACACAACAGGCGATGGGAGCAAGGATAATAATCCCAAGACATATTATACTGATGTCATCAGGATGCCTACCCAATATAGTGCTCCTAGGCCTATTTCATTCTCAATACACGAATCAGGTGAAAGTTCTACAAGACAAGGGAGTCAAGGTGCTTATGCTCATGCGGAAGGGTCAATACCTCAGGCATCATCACAAAGATACTTGTCCTCACAATATGTAATGATTGATAAAGAAGATGGAGAGAAAAAGAACCAAGATGAACCAGTGCCAGTATCAGAGTCAATATCTCAGGCGTCATCACAAAGATACCTGTCCTCACAATATGTAATGATTGATAAAGAAGATGAAGAGAAAAAGAACCAAGATGAATCAGTGCCAGTATCCTATGAGCCAACCCAAGGCTATGTGCACACTCACAAGGAATTAAGAGGAAGTCCTGACATGGAAGAGTCAATATCTCAGGGGTCATCACAAAGATACTTTTCCTCTAAGTATCTGGTGATGGACAAAGAAGATGGAGCGAAGAATAACCAAAGTACTCAGTTGACACCAGATGAATCAGTATTTCATGTGCCGACCCAAGGCTCCTTACACTCTCAATATGAATTAAGAGGGAGTCAAGCTGATGCGAGAGAGTCAATGTCTCAGGCATCATCACAAAGATACTTGCCCTCCCAGTATGTAGTGATTGATAAAGGAGAAGAAAAGAACCAAGATGCTTCATCTATAGTAGATGAATCGGTGTCGCATATGCCAAGACAGTACTCTCGAGAAGAATTAAAAAGAATTAAAGCTGATAGTCTTGTAGATGAGTTGGTAATACTGGTGTCAGCACAAAAATATGTGGTGATAGACAAAGAAGATACAGAGGAGAATGACCATAGACCAACTTGGACACAAGGAGACTCTGTATCCCAAGTGTTATCCCAAGACTTTTTACCTTTACAAGATGAAGTAAAAGCAGAAGAGGATCAAACTTCTTCTTTGAAGGATGAATCTTATGAAAATGTGTGTTCAGATGAATCATACTCACCTGATTTTCATAGCAGCAGTGGGAGTTCATCCTCAGATTCATTGAAGATATCGTTCAGCATTGCTGAAGAGGAAGAATGGGTAGAAAATCATTCTTCTGAGAATGAAGAACAAAAAGAGGAGGATTATTCTTCAGAGGATGATGAAGAAATTGAAGAAGAGATAGACGAGTATCCATCTGAGGACGAGCCTGAAGAAACGGTGATGTTTGAACAATTTGAAGAGGATGAAGATATTGAAGAACAGGTGGAAGCGAATTCATCTCAGGATGAAATTGAAGACTCTAAACAGTTTGAAGAGGGAGCAGGTTATGTCCAGGGTGGATATGAAGAGCAGCACAAAGATGAATCAATTCAGCAGTCCCAAGATCAAAGAGAAACAGATAGTCCTGCAGAGTCTGAAGAGTCTTGGGAGGATGATAACCAATCTCAATTAACATCATGGCCAACTTTTGAAAATATCACAGGAACATCTCATCAGTACAGACATGAAAGCAGTGATGATGATGAGAAAGAATGTGACGTTCAGTCAAACAGTGATGACTTTGGTGAAGAAGTCAACAGCATGTATGCAACAATGGTAAAGGTAGAGGCACTTTCACAAGCTGTTGTACCTTACACATTTAATGATAAGTTGATGTCAGAATCTGAAGAGGATGATATTTTAAGGCAAGATGACTTATCAGTTGCAGGTGGCCAGGATGTTTCTCATTCTGGTCTGTTATTTGACAGAGAGGAGTGTTCTGAATCAAATCGTGATATGGTACAATCAGAAGAAACTTTTGAGGATGTTAAAGCTCAAGAAGATGAAATAGAATTTTGCCAGGATGATGATGTATTCACTGATATGGATTCCAAATTTGGGGAGGAGTACCATCAACAAGATGATACATCTTACACCTCACATGATCAAAGTTCACCAAGTCAATCTGACAACTCAGATATTGATAATGATGGTAATGATACCTTTAGAGATGTCACTACTTTGAAACCACTTGTTGATCACAACTGGCAAGTCCTTTTACAAGAGGCAGACCTTTCTAAAGCCCAATATGATGGTCCTGCAACATCTGAAGGCCTGTATGTGATCCAGGATGCAGAGATCATGGATACATCAACATCATCAGACATGTTGAGACAACATGACATCCCTGTAACTTCAGAAGGCCTGTCGTTGATTATCCCAGAAGTAGAAGTTGCAAGCTTTTCCAGACCATCAGACCTGTTGATGATTCAGGAGGAGTCCCAAAATGAGGATGAATCCCAAAGTGAGGATGAATTTGCTGAATTGCCATGTTACAAAGAAAATATAGATGAACAGTTTCAGTATCATGCGGAAGATGTTGCAAGGAGCACAGCTGATGGTGCAGAAACCTTTCCACAACAAAATAAAACTCCAAGAAATGCCTCTGCTGGTTATCTGGGAGATCCTGATGAAAGCGAGTACACATTTTGTGATCAAAGCACTCCGTTGGATTCATCATTCTTAAATAGATCAGGTTCAATGAGGAACTCACCTTTTATGATACAAGATTCAATTTCTTTTGAAAACCAAGACTCTTTAGATACTTCTCGTAGTTCAATAAGGAGCTTGCCACTTCCCATGCAAGATTCAATATCTTTTGAAAATCCAGACTCTTTAGACAGTTCTGGCAGGCATGCTCAACTTGAAGTAGTTATTGATGATGAGGTAGTTGTTGTCAATGAGGTACTAGTTTCTCAAGATTCTTCTTTACAAGTACTTGAAGAAGAGAAAGACATTGAATTTGATGTTCCAACCTCGCAAACTTTGCATACATCTGAGACAGTCTCTTCAACATCAACTGAAATTAGCCATGACCAAAAAGCAGGTCAATACAAGGATGCTGAAGAGGTGGTAGAAATGGAAGTGGAGGCAATTCCAGTGGGTGTACAGGAAGCATGGAAATTGGATGAAATGGTAATTTCAAAAACATGTATATATAATATGTTTTCAGCTCATGTATATTTTTGTAATTTATCAAATTGTTTGGAAAAGATTTTGAATTCAAGGGACGATTCCTATTCTTGGAGAGGAGCCTGAATTAGAAATACCCTCCAAGTTCAGTATCACACGTTACAATTTGTATCAGAAAAAGTACAAATTTGCTTTGAATTTAAATTCTTTATTGTGTGTTCAAATAGGGAATAACATTATTGCGAGTATGACATGTCATGATAATCTATATGGATATTATTGTTATCATCATTTTTATATATATCATCATTGTTATTCTATTTTAAAATTTCAGTACCAATATTTTTTATTGATATGTGAAAATAACTGTAACCAGTCAACATTGACTTGCCATTGTCAGTCAATAAGAACATAACAGCAGATGAGACTACAAAATATGTACACATTTAACAGATAAAACAGAACAAAGCAGTTAGCCCTTATGATACAACCTGCCTATGGCACTGCCATGTAAAAGTAAGGTGCATTTGATGAGGCAAAACTCACAGGATATAGGGGTCTTGGGTGAGAAATGAGGTTTGAAACTTAAAAACAGGACTTTCTTTAACAAAATGTTGCATAACATAAAAATATTCATATGTGTAACAACAAATTCTGAAAATATGGGGTCTTTAGTTCCAAAATTTTAATTTTTGATCTAAAATTCTAAAACTATTGGGTGTTTAAGTGACAGAACATAATTTAAAAGGAGTCTTTTGGTGGAGAATGAGCTGATAAAAGGTAATTAGATGGATGTTCTTAACACCATAAGTGTTTAGCAAGGTTCAGCAATGCTAATAGTAATAGTGCAAGTAATATTAGGGTCATAGGGTATGTTTTATCTTGTCAATTTTGTTTTAGTAAGTTGTAGATTTTACCACATCAAATTATTCAAAGAAATAAGAAAAGGTTAAGTATGTGTGTCAGTATGTGTGAGAAGCTGAAAAGCAGTGCGAAAGACATGTGTAGTTTGTCAGTTTCATGTGTAAAGTTAAGGGTTGTTTATGTACAGGTAAATATAATATAAATATATGTATCTTAAATCTTGTATTGAGTATACACTTTTGGCATTTACAGTGGCATTTACAGCACAGTTGAACTAACACGTACCTAACCATTTTAGTAACCAGATAAATGCGCACACTGCTTCTCGGTATGTGTTCATTATATGTTGCATTGTATTTTTAAATACCATTAAATGCTATCTTCAGTAGACAAGAAATGGAATCAATATATTAAAGGTCGCTGTCAACTCTGCTCATAACTATGACCTCATCTTATAACTGGCCAAAGGATTTTGGACAGGTATATGTTACAATTCTCAATTTCATGAGAACTTCTTGATGACCTTTGACCTTTGACCTTTTGTCCTGTTTGCCAATTTTTCAGTTACAAGAAGAGAAGATGGCCTTGGTTCAGAAGGTATCTCAGTATGATGCTGTGATCAGCAGGAGGGAACGAGAGAATGAAGAAGGAGAGAATCTTGTGGCCATGCTCCAGGCAGATGTACACAGACTCAATGGAGAAAGGTAAGAATAGGTTCTATCACCTTGGGATTAAAATAAATTTGATTTATACAAGCAGATATTTGTAAGTAGTCGTGCATTGCAATTTGACTTATACGCTACTCTTAATCATGTATTTATTTGGAACATGATCAAAGGAACTGAGTCACTTGTCGGCAATCTTCAATTTTGATTTTTCAAAATAATTTTTGAATCCATTTAAAATGCTATACTTTAATCCAGACTCAAATACAATCCGACATCTGGTTGCAGCGATATAATGAAATAAGATGATTTGCCACAGGCCTATTTAATAACTCAAAAATAAATGTTTTACTTTATTTTATTTTTTTTTCAAAAATGGTTGAGTTTTATAAACTGCTGTAAAGGACAATATTATTGTTAGAACCTCCTGATACTTTAGGGGTTTATTTCATCTTGAAATAATGAAAGAAAACAATCCATGATTTTAGACCCTTTAATATCACAGATCCATGCAGATCCTAGTTTGGTCCTTAAAAAGTACCCGTATTCTCTCCTTTTCGTTCATTCCCATGATGACACTTTTTTTTCTGAGTGGACCCCCTCCGGTTTCAATGGCATGACCCTGGCATCAGTTAGAACCCATTCTTTGATAGTACACCGCAATTATGTATGCATGGTTTTGCTACATGTATAACAACGACACATATACAAGTGTGCGAGTCAAGCATGCACGAATATGCATCACTGGTTGCCATGGTAATGGCTTGCCCAGAAATAAAATGAGCACTATTTTCGCCAAGCATAAAAATAGGGAATGTTTATACAAAATTGATATTGATGATAACATTCTTGTATCCAAATGGTGAATCGATTCTAAGATGGAAATTGTGAGATTGTTGCATAAGTAGATGATGACATGCAAAATGAAAGGTTTACTTTGGGTTGAAGAAGTGTATCTTTTAGGAGTCTTTTTGATTTCAAAAAGGGTCACAATTCTTGTACAAATATTACCATTTTGATGAACAGAATTGCAAAATTGAGTGATTTAAGATAAATGCTATGATTTACTAAGATTTTTTATTTATTTAGTTATTTTAAGAACCGCTAGCTAGCCTTACTTGAAAATGTTAGATATACAGTTGAGCATGGCAATTCAAGAATTTAAAATTTCAATTTCAAAAGTGCAGAAAATTAGCAATTCATTAGGATACTATATCTAGATCCATTGACTGTTGTGTACATATGGAGACCGGAGATACGATAGACTTTCATTTGCTATCACAGCACAATTAGATACATATGAAACTGAAACTGGACGTTTGGAAAGCAAATTTGATTTATGCAGAATTGATATCAATACAATGCGAAATGTGAGCTAGAAAAATAACATTGGAGAGACTGTGTTACTGTTACAGAATTTTTTGTTGAGGTAGAAATTGGAATTTCATTTTACTCAGTGCTGTTATGTCATTGTATTTTAAATGTTGTGAAAGGAAAGGATACTGTTAAAAGTGGATTTTTTGCGGGTATACATTGTTGTGCTTTGCACGTTTGAAAAAACAAATGTTGCTTGTGTCTTTTTTTTTTGGAACTTAAGGCTTCCTTAAAAGTTACATACACCTACACACAAAATAAATATATTCACTCGTTTATACTTTCACCTTGGCTGCTTTTAGCGTGAACACAAAAACATACGAAGCGCAAACATTTCCCCTCTTACGGTATATGAATATAGGTACCATGATTCACATTTTTTAAAAAGAAACTAATTAACATTGAACTCCATGTTCTTTTTTTCTGGACTTTTTCAAAAAATAAATATATCAAAACATGCTAGGTAAAACTAAAATCTGGTGGTTTTTTTTTTCAGAATCAAATTTATATGAAATATCTATTAAATGGGGTGTCAATGGAAGTAGTTCTCTAGATTAAGTGCACATAACGCTTTATATCAGCATATGCTGTGAGGAAATGCTACACCACCTTATCAGGAACTAGTGTTCTAGTGGTAGTCACTTCAGGAAACACAGGTGACCTTTGTCTTAATTGAAGAAGGAAACAGGAAGATAAGAAAGCTCTTAGATATGACCGTTGCAAAAAGGACGCTATGCTACCTGGTTTCTGCATGACCACCATGCACTTCCTGGTATTGAGTCGCTAGACATGGGGTGTGAGGTTACGGCCCAGGTTACAGGGAAATTTGGCATTGAGAGATAGCATTGTATTGTTTATATTTCTTTGGTTCTAGATGCTAATAGTTTGGATAGGATATGCCACCTTTTGACCTGGAACCCAAACTGTATAAGCCTAGTAAAATATAACTGATACAACATTGTGTAGTGACTCCGCCCACCTTGCTATTGGCACAAATTTCTTTATTTTAGAAAACATTGTTTGTTTTTCAGGGGGGCATTTTGATGATTTGGAATTTGGTAATTATCTTATTACTATTAGGGACGTATCTTTCAAAACAATGAAATATAAAAGGTTTTAACTTATTTGCGAGTACGTTTTTTAGCTTAATAAAATATTTTGGCCTGTTTGTCTGACAATTTTTTTGTTGTTGAACAGAAACCCTGAGCCCTAAATCAATCATTAAGAATTGTTGTTTTTTGCGTGGACATACGTACTTTGCCTTTATTAAATCCAGTTGCTTTCTTAATGCAAACAGACATTTCACTGCAAGAAGTGAACCGCCACAGAGCCCTCTGTATCTCACCTAGCCCTACATAGAAATTAGAATGTGGTATACCTAGTGTATACCTTTACCTGAACTTCTTATTACCTCTGAACAACTTGAGTTGCAAATTGTAAAATTTTATCGAGTGAACGTGTGTGTTTACAAATTGTCCCACCCAACACATATTTATTATATAATTGTTTTGGTGGGCGATTTAGAGTGGGATACGCCAACTGCATTCTTTTCTCATTTTCCTCTGCAGCCGGTCATTAATACATTTATTTAGATTGATAGCAAATTGTATTTTTATTAACACATGTGTCATTGACAAATTAGAGGGCAACAGGTTATATGGCTAATGAGAATGAATCAGCTTTTATTGTATAGGGGTTTAACCTAAAACAACTATGACTAGATGATTAGCAAGGTTGTTTTGTTGCTGATACATGTATATTGTACAATTTGAGGAGCGATTATTCAAGGGGATATATTGGTTTGTATGTATCAATTAAAATCCAGAAAATAATTAATAAGATAAGCATATTCCTAATTCAAATTTTGGTGTAGAAAAACTCTATAACACATGGAACAGCTAGACTTTTTTAAACTCACAATAATCTCTTTCTGTATTAATTGTCTTCATTCAAGTTGTATGTACATGATTTGCAAAATGAAAATTATTTGATCAAATGCTACTATAATCCCTCAAAGTAAAGCTATAACTAACAAACAGGAAGGATATTTATATGGATTCTGTGAATTATTGTCAAAAATGTTCAAGCCTGAAAATTGTTTTCCCTTTCTATATTTGTTAAAAGAAAACAAATTATAAACTTGTTGGAATATTAAAAAAGTTTAAATCACTTTGCCAAGTTGTAACTTTCTTGTTGGATGTTTACAGGTGGCACAAAACAGTCATGAGCCCACACACTACCTTGGTTTGATATCAACAGATATTGCCAGATTTTTGAGCAAAAAGTCAATAAAACTGGGTAATAATATTGTAATATAATAGTAATATCAAACTTTTGCCAAGTTGTAACTTTCTTGTTGGATGTGTTTATGTGGCACAATAACAGTAACAGTCATAAGCACACACCATGCTATGCAATGTTATGTTTTGATATCAAAAGATTATTACGCTATTGCATGATTTTGTGAGCAGAAAAGTCAATAAAACGTCTTTCAGAGTAATTCTTTTCAGAAAAACTACTCACTTGTGGAAACCACACAGACTATTAATATTTAATATGGGTAGCGAGTCAGGCTCAGTCAGCGTCCAAAATATCAACAAGTGAATGAATCATCAACAAGGGTTTTCTTTGGTGATGTGTTCACTATTTGTTATGAATGAATGAACCAATTGTTTTCTACATTTGCTTAATTGCTTTTCTTTAAAAATACACTTAATATTACCCATTAATTATTTTATAGAGATGAAATTAGACGTAAGTAATTACTTATTGGGCATTCTACATACAGTTGTAAGCATAACATAAAATAAGTTTGTAAGAATTTTTAGATATAGTAATCAATTAAATATCTCTACATAATGCTTTTAAATTAAGACTGATCAATACTTTAAAACTTTATAAAAGTAAGATTTGTGCATAAAGCATGTTTTGTTCTTGTGTGGTGAGAAGTTTAAAAAAAAGTCTTCTTGTTTATTACTAATTAATCTAAACTAAATCATTTGCAACAAAAAATAAGTAAATAAGAATTTATAAGAATATAAGAATTTAACATAAAGAATGAGCATACCCAATAATAAAATGCTTACAATTAAACTTGTGCATATCCATTTTGTTTAATATTGTGAAAGTTTTGGTTTTAAAAAAAAACATCTCTTATATCACTCAACCATCAAACCTTTCTCACATTTTCAGATTTTATGAAGCATTTGATGTGTGATTACAAAATGTTTATAATATGAATAATATCAGACTATGTATTTTTTTTATCATTTCCACAGGACACCAAGGCGTCCTGTGCTTTTATTATCAAAATATCAAAACTCAGAAGAAAAACATTACAAGA
>JAUMTS010712680.1:0-12369 GCA_032273385.1 Ophiopholis aculeata | reverse complement strand
TCTTTCTGTTTTGACTTAAGTTTTCGTCAGGGCTTTTCTGAAAAGACTTGACACGGCGGAGCCCTTGTCATTTTTTTCACAAAAGCTATAATTTAATAAGCTCTTTAAAATGGTATACTCTAGTTTCAAAAGGAGGGTTTGGTTTGCAAGTTAGTCATTTAAAGTTTCTGTATTGTGTAAATCTTTGTTTTATAGGCGGAGCCCTTGTCATTTTTTCACATGAGTTGTATTTTAAGAAACTCTTTCACATGGTGTGTACTCTTTGTTTTTCAAAAGGCAATTTCAGGTTGCCCTAACTTGAAATCATAGACTTAGTAAACATAATGAGGCTTTAATATGAGTAACAAAAACTGAAAAATTGACGGAATTATGAGTGACAAAACTGAAAGAAATGAAAGAATAATTAAGTAACACATGCACAAAACTTTAAAGCCATATGTAGTAAAAATCTTTAGTAGCATGAAAAAAGGACCTATAGATGCTTACATATGGTCAAAATACAATATTCACTTTAAATGCGCATCAAAATAATTAATAACATCAAATAATTAATAATTAATAATTAAAAGTCACCTCATCGTCTTTTAAAAACCTCCAACAGGAAACTCAACATTAATTGTGAAGGGCCTAAGCCATTAAACTTAACCCTCTCCACACGGATGCGGAGTGCAGATGACATGTCAACAATTTGCAAACTGTTTAAACAAGTTTCAAAATTCAAATTTTAATCACCATATATCAGATTTAGCATAAAAAAATCATTCAATTGAGTACAAACATGTCTAGTATTGGATCAATAGCTTCTGCACTAGGCTCTTTTATTTTGAGGATCTAAACTGTAAAAATATTTACTTTTGAACATTAAATTGTAGCCAGTGTGTAAAGCATTAATGCAGAGGATGATATTCAATATTTTGGAACATCAAAGAACATCATTGAGATTTATTACTAGCAGACAAGTATCAGATGTAACAAATGTCTGGGTGTAATTCCCACCCAGTATCGAGTGATAACCTTGTTTCTTTAACCTAAAATCTTAAAGCATCTGAAATTGTTTCAATGCATTAGTTTCATGTTTAAATTTCTCTACCGGTATGTGAATGTAGAAAACTGTTACACTTTCACAAAATATTGATAATAAATTTGGTTTAGAAATTAGATTACACATATAATACATGTACACCTTATACTTTTATTGTATGTGTGGGCACAAAACAGAGTGTGGTGGGGTGGATGGGAAACATACAAAGTTTAACAATGATTTGGCAGGGTGTAGAGACCAGTCAGGAGTCCCCCAGTAAGAATGTAAGATGTTTTGGCACAGATACTTCCATTTTAAAATCTGCAAACTATTTGTACGATTTTTTCATCAAAATGTAAAATTTGAAATCTTAAAGAAAACTGATGATAATTGATGGGAAAAATATATACAGATGCAATGGTTTTTGGCTTATATTGAATAGGTTGGCTACATGGTGAAGACATGACCTACTTAGAGCGTGCCCTGTATATGTTTATAGACACAGACAACATTACACTTTTATGTTTCCTGATGGTGTCAAAGTTACATTGGATTGTTGAGGTTTTAAATTTCAAACCCCATCACAGTTGTTTTTACTCGTATATACCAGTTAAGAGTTAAAGTGATGTAATTTGAGATTATATCAGTGGTATCAAATTCTTCCATGATGATACGACTTTATACGAAACATAAGGCCGACGTCCTTACTGTGTACGTCGCACATTCAGCACTGGCTGGACTTCAAGGTCACTAGATGCACAGTCCAAGAACCAGCTGATAAAGCTAATGGGTACACAGGCAATTCAGGGATACATGAAATTCCTGAATTCTATTGTTCGTAAACTTAACTTAACTACTCATTGCTCATGAAGACAACATATCTTGTTGAATGTACGCTTGACAGTACAGTATGGTAAAGTAAGTTCACATTTGGTTTATAAGCTGAGGAAATCAATATCTTAACACCTTACTCCTCGGGGTGAAAAACTTCTTCTTTTTCCACCGCTGTAAATGCACATTTCTTGACACCCCTTGTCAAAATCAAGTTGCCATCCATCCGTCTGAGTCTGGGCCATGTTGATGAACTAGAAATGTCACAAAACATTGAAGCCCAGATGGAACTGACAAGATAGGCAGGGAAATCCGCATTTAAGTTGCCTATCATCAATCAATGTATTTACCGCAAGTGATAACATATTTCACATGCATGTTGCGCAGTCTACAGTGTTAAATTTGAGAATGCAGGCACAAAAGTAACTTTCTCTATGCCATGAAAAATACTTAGGCTAATAGCTCACATGAGTATCTATTTAATATTAAATTTGATTTAAAGGCCCTTTTATATTAAAGACCTATTGAATTAAAATTATCCATTCTCTATCTGATTGTATAGCTCAGTAAGTTAGAGCTTCGCACTAGTCAAGCGGAGGTTCCCAGGTTCGAATCCTGGTGACAACTTTATGTTGTGTGTGTGGTTGACATTTTTAAAATTAATTTATACCTATGATATTTATTCACAAGTTTTAAGCTTCAGTTCTATATAAAACTATGATTTTTTCACCCCTGTTTTCATTCCTCTTTCTATGCTTCTCGGATCAGAGGATGGCATTTGAACTGAAGACACTTTGATTTAAAATCATCAATGATCTTCTCCATCTGATCGTATAGCTCAGTAGGTTAGAGTGTCGCACTAGTTAAGTGGACGTTCCCAGGTTCAAATCCTGGATGATTAGTGATTTTTTCACTGATTTTCATTTATGTGGTGTGGCTGATGTTTAAAATTAATTTCTTCTTGTAATATTAGGGTATTTTTTCTGAAATGGATTTCGCTAACTGAGGTGCTAGGTAAGCTTCATTTGCCCAGGAAAGAATTTACATGAGTAGTAAATTGAGTACATAGTATCAAAGTTGACTACTTGGGATTGGAACCAACTTTTCAATATTTCTTTGACCGATTGTTCTCGCTTATTTCTGTTATCATTTTTGGTAAATTTGTTCCATCGCTGTTTGATCGTTGGGATAGTTGGAAATTTGACATTATCAGTGCATTCACCCTAGTGAATGAGTTCATTTTCAAATTAAACAACTTGATACAAAAACTTTTTGTTGTGCTTGCGGCTGCTTTAAAACCTTTCAACAAATTTGACAAAAATCATTTTGACATTAGTAAATATTAAGCAGGTATAAAACTGGCTCTAAGTACAGACCGCCCTGTACGAACAATAAAATTAGCAACTTAATCTTGATTTGGCAAATTCAACTTTGTGCCTTGGTAACAAAAATGTATTGGCTCTGTTCTGCAACTCAGAAGTTAAAAGTCTGAATTCAAGAGAACAATTCGGCCCTTGAGGGTAAATCTAAAGTCAGTTTACACTATTCCGAGCCAACAGCAAGATCATTTGGCACAGACAAATTTGCCTTTTCGACCTCTTTTAAAGTTTGAAATGATAGAATGGACAAGTAATTGACTATTTAAACCTGGGAATTGTACCCCTACCCACTTAATTTGTACTCAAAGCCTATGGCAACTAAAACAATAGGAAAAATCTGTCAGCGTTACTTTCTTTTTATGAAATTGTGAAAATAGGGGATACAGAAGATTGACTCTGGAAGGGTATGATCACAATTTGTGTACAATATAGGGTGTCCTAAAAGGGCCCTGATCCTCACATCAAAGTTTACTTTAAAACTATTTATCACATGAACTTTAGTATTTTGCTAAACTAAAAGTTACAGATGGGCACAACCGATAAGTAAAGTAATTTTGGGCTTAGCTATTTAGTGTTCTAAATTGGGCTTTAAAACGTAAAATGGAAGCACAACTTGATGTTTTTCAGGTTCTCTTACTGTACGGGAAACCCTGTAATTGGTAAACATCCAGAAGAAAAGAGCTAAGAAAATCCAGAAATCTGGAATAGATAGTGCACTCTATCCAGTTTGGGAATACACAAATCCATGAATATATCATGATGTCAAATGTATGGTCAATTGCACTTTGATAGTTTTAAAGTTGAATAACTTTTGATGTTTGCAATCAAAGGAATAGTTGGAAACAAATTGCAAATGGGGTGACCCATGCCATAACTGTAATGAAATGATGATGCATTGGGAGTGATAAGATTTGCCGCCTTCATACAGGAGCATACTTGTAGGACAATGCATATTGAATGGCAACAGTAAAACTCATTTGAGCATTTTAACAGTTTTTCTGAGAATTTTAGCTTTGATTTGAAAGATAATTTTGATGGTCTTAAATGTATTGTTGTGAATTCTATTTTTGTAAAGCGCAGTGAAGCCTTTGCATAATGCTTATTATTATTATTATTATTATAAAAGGATTACTTTTTAACCTTACCTACCCGGAGCAGTGTTCCATTTTAAGGTCTTTGAGCTTGGGCCAACTCTACAAAATCTTACAAAATTGTTGGGAGTTCTTGTCCCAAACTTATTTGCTTAGGCTTGGGGCTCAATTAACACATTTTAACAAAAATCTGTTGGGCCAATTACCAAAGTGCTGGGCCAACTTTGCGACAACCAGCCTTAGAGGGAACACCGACATGGAGATATTGGTAAGGGGATAGAAACACTCTTTTGTTCTTGGCCTAAGTGACTTCATATTCACACTGGCTACATTAACTGTTTTGAAGAAGAAAAGAATACTTTTATGTCATTTTTATCAATGATATTCAATCCAAACAGAAAGAAACCGATGAAGGACCGATTGGTGGTTGATGGTAAATCAAGTATACCAGATAGAAGTAGCCAAAAAGGTCTTTTGGAAAGAAATATATAGTAAATTTGTTTTAGTTCAAAGAATGTTATGCTTTAATGTAAATAATAAAACCGAAGCCATGTTGATCAATTTGGTGATGCTTTAATGATAAAAATCACCACTTTTTGGAAATCAAATCTGCCAGCAACTCCTCAAAGTTGCTGTGGAATTACAATACTCAAATAATTCAGATGCTTGCCCTTTATTGCATGAAACATGTATACACATCCAGCAACAGGATACATGCCATAACTGGGTCACTGTGCTTGTCTACACATTGGTATAAGGTTTCATCATCTCATGTTTTTTAAATGTTTGGATATTCAATTTCTGAAAGTTTAGAAAAGTAATATGATTTACTGCTTATCTATCAACAGGAGTCTAAAATATTATTTTCATAATCGCAATATGAGCTTAAGTAAAATAAATGCACTATAATACTACCTACCACTAAATACACTCAATATGGCAACCTTAAAAGGATAAATGAACCGGCAACACCCCTTGTGTTATCACATTCAAAATCTTGAGTCTCTAGAACCTCAGAAAAATTTGAAACATTCAAAATACGGTAATCAGACTATTTCACAATTGTTGACTGTCATTTATATATTTACAAGCAAAATGAATACAATTATATGATTGTATTACGAATTGACCTAGACATCAGAGGAAATGAGACAATTTGTATATATTAAGTTTTTAGATTTGGTAGTTATAGATGACATGTGGTGATTTAAAACAGCTTGTTCAATGAACTGTCTGATGTGATATTGAAATTGTTGCAGTAAAGACAATTTCCATAGGACTCTTTTGAGGTGCATTTTGAGTCATTTTGGTAAAGCAATGGGTGAGTTTTTGCCACTGAGGTAGGGGCCAAAATTGCTAAAATTCAGAGCATTGGAAAAAATTGGTTAAAAAGCACCCACTTTGTGTAAAACTGTGTGCAATTAATGGGAAATTTAAATACTTATGGTGGTGGGGGGCAATAATTGTCAAAAATTGGTATGGTAATAGCTTAAATGGTTGCCTTTTCAATTCAAACTTTGGGACAAAAATCCCCGTACAGAGTGTTTTGAAGAACCCCTCTGGCATAAGTTACATGAAGGAAACCCAAGATTTGTGGATAGCAAAAAGACGTTTGGAGGATAGACCGCGATCTAAATGGCCCAATACATTTTAATTTCAACGGAGTGCACAGTGTGTCACTCTCGGTGCTTTAATATTCCTACTGAAATCGTTTAATCTCTTTGATCTAAAACACTAAAGGTATTCATTAATTTGTATTGTGCATCATCAGATACACATTTGCAAACTTTATGAATGTTATCATGAATCATTGAAAGCGCTAACAAATTTCAATCACTGTTTCTTGTAATCTCTCTTTGACAAACAGTTCAATATGTTGATAGAAATTAATAAATATGTTCTAAGTGGTTAAACTAGTACAAGTATTTGTATTCTCCCAAGATAATTTCATGATGAATTTCCTGCTTGCAATATGTACACCAATATTGCACTTAACACTCTAAATCAAGAAAAAATACAGCATATACTAGACATTATCTCATCAGTGATAATTGCAAATACACAAATTTTGAATATATTTTTCCTTCAATCATAGATTTTACTTCAATGGGATATCCGCAATTTTTAAATGACAATCTTGAGGAAAAGTTAGTGAGTCACTTGTAAAATTCTGACACTCGCATGGAAAGTTTGGATACAGATATCCTATGGGACTTCACCGACTTGATGCTCATTTACTTGTTTTTTGTTTTAAATGATGAAAGAACTCAATAAACAGGTTGTTAAGGAAACAACACATCCACAGTAAAGAATATGAATCTTGCTTTTGCTTGTACCATACTCAAATTTTGAATAAAAATCAAACACAAACCAAACTTATTTAAAATGCAAAAACCAGGCCTAAATGATTGATTTTGACATTTTAATACGACTGTAAAAATGGGGGGTTTTTTAGGCAGCATCTGATTGGATGTTTTGAGTTGAAGGGCAATACCAAACAGCTACCAGAAAAAAGATCTTAAAACTAAATTGTTCTTTAATTAACCTTATTTTTCAGTGTTTGTCATGTACTGATTGTGCTTTAAAGATTGTACTTTGAAGTTTTTACTTTTAAGATGCACGACTTATTCAAATTATGTAGTCTTATTAGTAGTAAGGATTTGTAAGCGCTCTGAGCCTTTTCGACATGTTGCAAATGCTTTATGTATTGTATTGTAAAACTGCAAGTCAAAATGAGGATTTAGATGTTTTAACACATGTTAAAAGAAATGGTATAATTTGCCTTCAAATATCACAGAAGAAAGGGTCTACAAAAGTAAAAATCAACACGGCCCTTCTTATCCTGCAAACTTTTGAAACTCAGTCTCTTAATTTATTATTGAGCGACATTTTCAAAAAAAATCTGGTTTTGTTTAACACACAACTTTTTGGATAAAAACAAATTAAAAACAACATGCAAATTTCAATGCTTTGACACAAGCCACACTGTTAACTCGCGGATGTTAACATCAGACACAACACACAGCACATGATGATAACACCAATTGTTATGCCCTACATGCTTTTGACATCAAAAAGATTTCTGATTCGGAGCACTCTCCACAAAATCAAGCTTTCATATTCCACACTATTTGACTAGCTGTGTAACTTACTGTTTTAACATTAAAATTAAAATTCCTATCTAAATTACGGTAAAGATCGACACACGAAACGAAACGTTGAGCTGACGAAAAGTGCTAACTGTTCTAAATCTATGGACATACCAAGTGTACTAAACATTGCAACAAGGGACAGCCATGTTAGACCCCTCTTATTTTCTGACTCACACCACATGTCATAAACCATGGTTATGGAAACAAACTGACATTCAGCAACAGAGGTGTCTGATGGTTTCCTAAATATGAACTCACCTAACCTGTGTCACTTTACATTTGGGCAATTATTAGACACACAGGAAATCTTACACAGAAGCAAAAGTGTTGATGGAAAATAATCACAATTTTGTGAATATCACAAATATGGGAGGTGTCAAAGAAAACAGGTCATTTCAAGGCATGTTTCTAAATTATGAGATTTTGCTCTTCTAACATTTAATTTTTTTAGAGAGATTTTATTACAACACACATCAAGATCATCAATGTTCTGAACACTTTTACAGCATATTCACAGGTCACTGTGCTTTAATGATCTCTATCTGAATACTCCCATGCTCATTGTCAATTTTTGTTGTTTTGTCATATGGTTTAGGGTTAGGGCAAATGGTTAAAGAATGATCAGCCCCTGAAAAGTAAACTTAAAGGTATACTGCAACACTTTTTGACATGAGCACCCTCAATTCTTCTCAAATTTAGAAGTTTATGACTTTATTTCTTATAGATGCCCTAATACCCTGTCCAAGCCTGGTATCTTCTTACAAATTTCTAAATGCAGAATAAATTCAAAATGTCATTTATCGTTTATCAACCCCTGAATACATGCAAAAAGATGTTTTCAATTCAATCATTGATGCCAAGAACCCTTTAGCAACTATTAGACACCACCACCGCTGAATTCTGCATACTTTGGTAAAAATCATATTTAAACAGTGGGACTAAGTACACAATGAAGAGCTCTCCCAAGGATCACATTTCTAGATTTCTCCAGAAAATTATATGAAATACACCAATATAGGTTTACTAAATAAATAAAATTTGATTAAATCTTTGATTCCATAATTTTTAATGTTTGAAAATGTGATTTTAGTCAGTTCTCAGAGCATTGCACTCATAATTTAGTTTGAACTTTCAAATCTTGTTCATGCTTGTCCAAGTCATCAGGACAAAGTGCTGCTAGTTTTGGCTACAAAAACACAGAAACCAGTGTTCAGTACAAAAAGGGGGGCTGATTTTCTTCCATCAAGTTCAAAAACAAGCTTATCCTTTTGATATAGGCCTAGGTCAACCAATTCATTCAACATATTGTCCACAACATGTCTTTCACATTTTGAGGAAAGATTTTTGTTTTCAATTACTACAGGTGTAAATTGGTTGACCGTACATTTCATATTAAGCTCAATCAAGAAAAAGGAAACATCCAACAAGTCCTAAAATGATTCATAGTGCCCATAACATATCTCACATTTTGAGGAAATTAAAGCAAACACCTCTTACTACAGGTGCAAATTGGAGCACCTTTCATTTCCTATTAACCCTCCCCAAGCGAATGTAGAGTGCAGATGACATGCCAATTTTTTTTTAAACCAAAACATTCAAAATTCAACTGTTTATTACCATATTTAGATTCAGCATGAAAAATGCATTCAATTCAGTACAAACAAGTCTAGTATTTTTTCAGTAGTTTCTGAGGTAACTGCTGTTTTTTTGAGAAAATATTGTATATTTTCAATTGTGTACACTTAAATTGCAGCCGGCGTGTAAAGTATAAATAAGCTCAATCAAGAAAACGGAAACATATTTGTAGCACAATATCCTGTAGTTGCGCACAGCCCCTAAAACTTCAAAAGGGTAGAAATTGTATGTAGGTACATGACACAACACATCATATACTGGAAACATCAAAGTATTAAAGGTACTCTTTTTGATATTTTGAGCAAAGACATTAGTACCCCTTGACAATTTATACCTTGTGAGGCAAGTACAGGGACGGCACCAGGGTGTATAATAGGATGGGCAAACTCGGAGATGGGGGCCTAGGGAAGAGCCTTGATGGGGTCAGGGCTCAAAGCCCCCTATACTGTTAAGCCCTATACAATACAGTACAAAAAAGCATTTCCACCATTTTCAAGAGGTTCAGAGCTCTTACAAAATCCGTAATTTACCTTAATTACAACTTAAAACTACAAAATTATGTGTGAAGAGTGCATCAAAATAAGAAAACATTTACAACATTTGGAAAATAAAGCAATAGTGTTTTCCTTTGCAAAAATGATTCTATTGCAGTGCATGTAATATCTTACTTATCAATTTTAAATTTATATTTTAAGATCACAAATAATAAATACTTTTGAGAATTTTATGATGGAAAATACACATATTTTCTTATTTCTTCCTTTTAGAAGAGGGAACTATAACATTGTTAAGGGGACCCTTGTCCCCCCACCCCCAACGCTGTCCCTATGTGAGTACGGTTCATAATGTTAGTAACTTGTTGCTGTTCATTATATAATTAACTGCAACTAACAGTAGATCCAAGACAATTATGTTAGCAAGATCAATTAGATATCAAAGAACCCCATTGCTCAAAAGATGTTGGGAGATATTTAGGAATAATTAGGGTTTTCTCAGCACTGAGTATGAAGGAATCTTATTTCTACAGAATATTAGAACTTTTGATAGAACTTGTACAGACAATTTGGTTAAGTACTTAAAAAGATAAGTGTAATAGAAGGATAGCTTTACCATAAGTCTTTGCACATACAAGCAGTAAACAGCAAATTCAATTTCATATTATGTCATGCTCAAACGTGACAAACTCTCTTCTTGGCCTTCTAGACTAAAGAAGTAACTTTAACCTGATGTTACGGAAATAAATAAAACATCATGATAGGGTGTGTCCTTTTATCTTAAAGGCCAAACAATATGGGTGAGGCAAGAAACAAAACCATAACATTTGATTGCATTAGCTTATCACTACAAGGAAGTCCTATACCTATAATCATTTACACTTTACTATCAGATGAAGACAGCGCTGTAAATTCAATTCTCTTCCTGTTTTAAAGTGAATCCGAGCAAAACTTGACATTTTTACAAAAGGAAAACTAGTTCCTTGGCAGTCTGGATGGACTACTTGCACGATTTTGTGATTTCCTCATATTATATCTGAGGATAGATAGAAACTAAATTGATTGACATTCAAACTATGACATCATTTTTGAAGTCAACTGATAACACGAGAGCCCGCACTCATAAAGTTTTTCAGCACACAATGTAATCATTAAAACACAAAAGAAATAACAACAGAAAAACTTGTTCATTAGCAGTCTGAAATTGTTGCATGATTAAGGTATTTCTTATTTCTTTTAAATTGAGCAGTACATTGAAAAGGAAAGATAAATGGATTGACATTTTTACTATGATGTCAGTTTTAAAAGTTAATGAAGAGATAATCTAACAACATTCTTCCTTACAAAATAAAATATGAAAATAAGCAAAACATTACAACAGGAAAACTATTTCTTTAGCGCCTGCACTGGTTGAAAGTTTGTGATTTACTTATTTCTTTAAGTTGAGCATAATGTGCAAAATCAAAAAGAAACCTAATTGACAATCAAAGTTAAGCCGAATGAAATGCTATAATAAAGAGTTAGCACTCAAAAACTTTCTACCACACATAATATCCATCATAGACTTAAAAGACATTTCAACAGGAAAACCATTACTTTCGCGTCAAAGTTAAGCCGAATAAAGAATTAGCATTCAAAAACTTTCTTCCTCACATAATTTCAACATGAACAATAACAGAAAAACATTTCAACAGGAAAACCATTTCTTTGGCGGTCTAAACTAGTTGCACAAATGTGTAATTTCCTAATTTTTACATGTATTTGAGTCATTTTGAGTGTTTGTTGAAAAGCAGTTAATGTGATTGACACCTTGATGTTTTGACTTCATTTCTAAGTTAACTACAGTTCACATTGTATACACATAATCTGATCTTTAGGTACAACATTCATATGTTGTTGTAAATCTACAGTTCCTTTGACCAATTAGTTTTACTATAATTATGTCTTGAACCAAACCTACACTGAAAACTAGACTCCTCACATATGTACAAAGAAAAAACATTCTTGTCACAGTTTGATTAAAAAAAGGTATAACAGTTTGATTTTTTTTTTTAAGAATGACATTGACCTACACTACAACATATGATACAAATCAAGTATTATTCCATTGACATTCTAATTGAAATATTGTGTAATCAATTAGTAACTTTCAATTTCTATATTACTAATTCATTAAAATTAATTTCTGTAATTGGTCTTATGGTTTTGAACAAATATTCTTAGACCTGCCTGGCATTGGTATAATTGACATTATACTTGAGGTTAATCAGTCAGAATTTATCTTTCAGTTATCAACAACATTTAATATTACTGCTGAATTATTATTTTTTGTCCCATTTGCAAAGTTTATGTACAATACAATGGACATTATTAGACAAACAATATTTTGCTAAATGTTTGGTTATGTAGTATAAATAAAATTTAGGGGGTTTGACCTTTCCACATAAGCCCAAAAGTGTGTTTGACCTACCTTGGAAAATCTTGATTTTCTTTATTTTAACATTTTCACCAACCCTCGTACAAAATTCGAACCCCTCTAAAGAGAAAAAAACAAGATTTTAAAGTGCAGTTGTTGCACGTACCTCATAATGATCTTCACACAGCTGACTCATGAGAGGAATTGGGGATTTATTTTGTCTCGGACAAAGACCCTAGATGGCCAAGTCCAATCATGATGTTCTGGCCTAAATCAGGATATTCTTTCACTCTTGATTTAAAGTTACACGTATCTTGTCAAGACTTTTGAAAGATTAATTATGATTGTAG
>JAUMTS010712569.1:0-12380 GCA_032273385.1 Ophiopholis aculeata | reverse complement strand
TTATTTAGGCAATATTTTGTATTTCTCACATTTTATGAGGAACTTGCTGAAACTGTGTTTCTGGGTACGGCTTCACTAATGACATATACATTTTACCACTGTCTGTTTTGCTTTCCACTTCGACATAAATCTTCTCAGCATTGTTGAATGTTTACAATACTTTATCAACAGTACCAGACCCTGAACACAAAACAGTAAGGCTAAAGCAGCGGCAAGTATTGTTCCAACAACCCAATAGGTTACTGTTTCTTCCGAAAGTGATTTACACACTTCTTTACAGTTTCGTTCTGTTACAGGTACACCATGTCCACTAGATAAAGTTTGTTTAGGTATCTTTGATTTATCAAGAGCAACAGTTGTTACATCTGGGTTAAAAGTTCGACCCGGATGCCGCACAATTGTTAATGGACCTACATGACAAGTTTGTTGTTTCTCTGGAAAAGCTTTACTGGTCATCTCACATAAAAACACTCCACCATTGTCAGTATATTTTGCAGTTAAAGTAGCAGTTGAGTATACATGATTATCGACTGTGTTTTCTTTTACATTGAGATAAGTATCATCACCTGTGCGTTTCCATTTTAATGACACAACTGGGTTTCCAATTTCGGAAATAAAAACTTAAAACCTGAATCCATAATAGTTCTCTGCTTTATACTAACTAGATTCGTAACGTTTTTAAGGGGTTTTTTTTGCTTCCTCTCGACCGGAGACGTGCAATCCGACATTCCCTAATTAATTTACTTTAGATGTAAAAGACATGTACCGAGGCGTTGCTGTATTATGGGAAGTCAACGCTACTTGTAGTTATTGCTTATGTTGATTATGATTTTGGTATGAATGATTAAGCCGACACAATATTGATCAGTGTATGCGTACCTGTAGCTATAAAGCTGCGTGTGGAAACGGTGCAGTGAGGTAAAGTGGCATGGGTGCGGCTATAGCTCATTTGTGAATGTCACAAAAAGTTAATTTAAATTGATATGTGCAGCTATATATTGATAATATTTGTACTCTTTGTAGTTTGAATAGATTTTTCGCCGGCGAGAAAGTATTTCAGAAAGTGTTTCTAAAAAAAAATCATATACATTTTGATTTTTAAATTTCAATGGTGTACTTGACCATTTTGGTGTTTTAAATGTTAATTTTCTTTTTTTGGAAGAACACTTCGCATTGTAAAACTTTAAAATTTAGACAATTAAAAACACTGCTTTAAGGGGCCCCAAGAATAATACTTGCTAAAACCAAGCAGAAATCACTGGCAGTCACTTTAAATTAAAATGTTTATTTAAAGACAAAGACAAATTGTTAAGTTTAACAGTTAAATAGTTCAAGTTTATCTCGAGCATACTAAGTGCTATTTAATACGTCCAGGCGATGACAAAAATATATTAATCTCATTGCCGTTTGAAACTGAACAGTAACAGTCATAACCAATGTAATTGCTTCAAAAAAAGAATTCATGTATGAGTGTACATATTTATTAACCTAGATTCAAGTGTCTTGATTAAATCAAGTAGTCGTTTTCAATATCGCTTTTTCTAAAATATAAGCGCAATTACCATAGATAAGACTTATTTTTCCTGCTTTTAAAACTATAATTCAGAATATTTAATACTAGTGCATACTTTGTAGCTATTTGACAATAAATTATCCCACTCAAGGTGAATATTAATAAAAGAAACCAAGCAACCGGATTTTTTGTTAGTTTTCTAACTATGAAACATTGACCGAAACAGACAAGTTTTAGTTTAAATTCTCAATTATTTAGTTTTTTTGTTTTTTTTAAGGAACGGTTAAATACATAATATGACAATGTCGGTGTTTATATATAGCTTTTACAAATTGATCAAAGCGTTTAACATATTTTAGTTCTTCTAACACTAGACTCATACCATCGGGCTGCGCTAAATTGAATATATCTAGATGAGTTATGCACCTTTCCGCTAGACAAAAACAAAACATTTCGTTTAGCTAAGATATGACAAATACACGATATAGATAAAATATGTACGTTACTGTTTAATCACTTAAAAGATTATTAAACTCAGATGCAGTGTCGTGTAATTTCTACTTGATCCAGTTAAATCCAAACATATATATATCAGTAGTTAAAACAAACCAATATGATTGATTAGATACAGCTATTTGAGCTATATGACCCTTAACAAAAGTACGTCAGAAAAAAAAAATCAAATGTATCTTTGAGCGTATTAAATGTGAGAGGGATTAAGTACAGTGACTGTCTTTCCTTTCAATATCAATTGTATTAATAAAATATCATGTATCATAGCCTAATCAGAAATACACAGACATCAGTCACCATATGAAACAAGATAGTTTACACGATTTATGAATAACGACAATTTGATCTAAATGACCCTCAATCGTGCCTAATAGAATATATTAAGAAAGTAATAAAGCAAATACAATTTACAACCATGTTTATAAATTGCCATTGGCTCCACTCAAATTAGATGGCATGTTGTGTTTTGTCAGTACATTAAACAAATCAGTTTAGGCTCCCTGGCATAAAATGTACGTTTGTCTTGTCTGCACCTAAATCTGAATTTATTGTGAATAGTTTAAGAAAAGTTTGGTGTTACATTTAAGGCGGCATAACGACATAATGTCGCAAATGTATGCCCTTCAGCGTTTATTGTTACCGCGCAGCTTGTAATACGTTGCTTGAAGATGTAATTATGATGTCGCTATCCGTTTTCAAGTTGCTCATGTTTTCTATCATTTTTTTCAACTATACATTTATCAGTTTCGCTTGTGTGTTTTTCTTCTTATTTCTGTTTAGGATACATCCATGGGTAGATTTGTCATTTTCAGTAAGGGTCCTCTTTTTCTAGACGATGAATGTCGAGGGACGGTCCTCAAAAGTAACAGTATAGGATTGTATATTATAGCATAAACGACCTTTTCACTTCGAGTTATAAATTTAGTCTAAAACCCAAGTGAAAAAAGGTATAATATTATATAAAAGGACAAATGTTTAGTATAATATATTATACGCATTGTTTGCAAATGAAATTAGTGATTGTCAACTCAAACAAATTTCCTTAATATGCTATTATTTATTGGTTTTTCACATAGGTAAGCTGCCTTTGTAAATTATTTCCATTTATAAACGTTCTTTAATTACTACACTACTCAACATCTAATCTGTGTCTGCAAAATGGAAGATTCAAAAAACAAGTTAGACACTTTGTTTGTTTTATGTATCAAAATATGAACAGTTAAGGACATACCACTTAATGGCCATGGTTTATTCGCGGTTTGTTTATAAGCACTAGGTATGATAAATGTACGTTAATTGAACTTCAATTGCAACTAAACTCGTGCATAAGATACGATGTACAATAAATAATACAAAGTTAATTAATTGTTTCTGTAACCAGTCAAAAAAACAAAAAAACAGATGATGAAATCATACAAATGATATTTAAATGCAATACCTTCTGAATGTACTATGTGGTCTCAACACTCAACAGCAATACTATAATTGTTTTTACCTTCTTATTTAATATCATAAAACAAACTCTTACGCATTTACAAAGTTGGTCTTACCTATAAATTAAATAAAAACTGCGCAAAAGAGGACAAAAAAGCTATAATAAATAAAACATATGAAATAAAAGAAGTCCCTCTTTTTTTAAATTTAAAAGCGATTAATTCGGAGGTAATTACTCCAAAAACGTGTTGCCCTCCTTAAAAGTGTTACAATAGTGAACATTTAATCATTTAATGAGTCGTTCTCAAGACTTGTGTGAGTACTTGGTTGTCTTTCATGAGTGGACTCATGTTGGCGTGGTTGTTATTCAAAACTGTTCGATCTTCTTCAGACTGCATGGTATTAACTGTTTTAAGAACAGTGAATGATTCGCACCTTTACTTCCTAGTCAGTAAACAAAATACACACATTTTGAAAAAAAATGTAATTACCATGTAGCTGAATCCATATCTGAAACATATTATTAACATTATCTAGGCATTATTTTGTATTTCTTACATTTTATGAGGAACTTGCTGAAACTGTGTTTCTGGGTACGGCTTCACTAATGACATATACATTTTACCACGGTCACTTTTGCTTTCCACTTCGACATAAATCTTCACAGCATCTTCAAAAGGCGGCGAATAGTCAGTAAAATCATTTGTTGAATGTTTACAATATTTCATTAACAGTACCAGACACAGAACACAAAACAGTAAGGCTAAAGCAGCGGCAAATATTGTTCCAACAACCCAATAGGTTACTGTTTCTTCTGTAAGTGATTCACACACTTCTTTACAGTTTCTTTCTGTTACAAATACACCATGTCCACTAGATGAAGTTTGTATACGTATCTTTGGTGAATCAAGAATAACAGTTGTTATATCTGGGTTAAAAGTTCGACCTGGTTGCCGCACAATTATTAATGGACCTACATGACACGTTTGCAATTTCTCCGGAAATACTTTACTGACCATTTCACATAAAAACACAACATTATTGTCTAAGAACTTTGCATTTAAAGTAGCCTTTGAGTATACACGATTATTAATTGTGTCTTCTTTTACATTGAGATAAGTATCATCACTTGTGCGTTTCCATCTTAATGACACAGCCGGGCTTCCGGTTTCAGAACTACAGCTTAATGTAACCGTATCTCCTTCATATATGACATCTGGCTGTATATCATCACATACAGGACTCGACACAGATGGGTAGAACATAACATCAAGTCGCACAGAGTCCACAGCAACTTCTGTTAATGTCGGATATGTACTTACTATTTTACAAGAATAGTCCGCTTCGTCTTCAATAGTAGCATCAATTATTGACATAAAGTATATAATAGATCCATCACCAATATGTCGTGAAGCAAGGAATATACGTTCTTCTGACACAATTATAGAATCCCCTACGGACAGTTGTTGACTTCTTCCGGGTGTTGTTTTGTAAATCTGGACACTCTGTCCATCATCTAAGTTGGTTACCTGACAGTGGAGAGCAAACACGGCACCTGTTTCTACTGGGTTAACGGGTAGGTGTGCACTCACAGTCGGTCTAGTCGCGTCTGGTTTTGCTTCGACTTTGTGTGAGTCTGTCCAGGTTAGTAACATAAGCATTATTAAATCAATCATGATGATGTCTTGCTATAGTCAATATTCAAAAGTTATAATTGGTAAAGACGTTCTGCTACATGCAAAACATTTCAGAGCGTTTTCCTCTAATGTCAGGATATGGCGATGACGGAGATTCGTAAAAAGAAAACAACAGTCCAACATGTATTATATAATAATGTATACAAATTTGCCGCTACATGCAACACATTTCAAATTGTTTTCCTCAAACGTATGGATATGACTATGATGATGTTGATGTATCAGCGAGGAACATTTACTGCTCGTGTAAACTAATCTGGCAGTGTTTTGACTTGAACGTTTCTCCTCTTTCTCTGAATCACTCAAATACAAAGAATATCTAAAACAGCAGTAAACGGCACATCCTACAAACTTAAATAGTTATTCCAACTCTCACTCCGAAGGTTGTAGAAAAAGTATAAAAAGCAAGACAAACTGTAACATGCGATCAATTGTGTGTTCTTCCCAGTATTCCAGCTCACATCTAAATGCCGAATTGTACAATTTGCTTTTGCAGCAAGAACAATTCTACCGGAAGGTCAGGTGACTGGGAATACTTAATGAATATTGATGAGTTGCGATACTCGAGGCAGAAAATGAGCGTAGTACAGAGTAATGACTGTGCATCCTTATAAGCCATTATGTGCTGAAAGATTTAAAGATATATATTAAAACACTTCATTTATTGTAAGAACCACTATATGAACTCATGCCTCGTTTATACTTACTGGAATGAATATAATTTCCTTGGTTAGAATCGTTATTTTACGATTTGTATTATGGATAATTATAAACACATTTTGTGTGATGTTTACTGTCGTCTTCTTACTATACAAACGCGCGCTCAAATGCTTAACTAGAAGCGAGTGCCAGTAACAGGAAAGCGAGTCCAAAAACCAGCCACGAGCCTGACGATGTAGCATCAGTCGGAAAATCAAAACAGACAGCTCCTTGAGTTTAAACTGAAGTAGAAATGTGATTCTCTCGTATTAATTGTAGCGAAGAAACTTTAAGACAAGAGTTATATCGAGTGAGTAGAGAACGGATTGCCGAGTCAAGTGAAGAGGTTAATAAAATGAAACATTTAACCCATTAGGATAAATTGACTTGCCGATGTGACAGGAATATATAAGAAGTTATAGATAAGAATAAAAAATAATGATTGTGTTTGAGGTACAAGTTAAGATAATACATATATCAAAAATGATCAGACGTTTCTGACAAGTGTTTGGATTTATTATCTCGAATATGAATGTTTTCTTACCTTAATTTAATTACATCTCATGTTTTTTATCATATATTTGTGTTTTTTACAGGTTGAAGTAACATGTACATAATAATAAGAAACTATTCGTATCGGTCCTGGCGAAATAATATAAAATGCCCTCTGTGAAACCGCTGTTTATCTCTAGCTCTGTGTTTAATCTACAGGAAGAAAATTACATCCACAAATAATTGCTAATTTTTGTATTTGGTTTGACGGATGGCACTATAAAAGTAATTAAATTTTCTTCCTGAACGTAATGGTTGAAGATTAAATTTGTCCCTTTTATTGTTCGATAATGTAATTTGTTAACGTAATGATTCATTTGGAATAATGGCCTTTCTCTACGCCTTAGGTCCATCAATTACTAAATTCCTATTATTTACTCTTAATTTGCTAAACCAATTGAGTTATTCTTGTAAAATGAAAAACCAACATTAAAAAAAAAACCTTTCGAAAAATAATTACAACCAATTTATCGAGCTCTCAGATTGTTAAATCATATAAAGAACGTCGCAGTTTTTGCATATTGGATATACCGCAATACGTGAATGCAAGCACAAAATAATACATTACCTTAAAGTATGTATAATTCAGGATTTGATGGATTCATAATGTGAAATGAAGATTCTATGTTTGTGCAGCTTTGCTAGCCAAAACCTTCTCCACTATGCAAAATAATATTTGATGACAAATTCAATTGCAATCACGTCATGCGTGAGTGCGATGGAAATTGACTGATAGAATACGTTTAGGTAAAAACACGAATCAAAAAAGAACCATAGACTAAGTGATTAAGCCTCAAAAGGCCACACAATTTTTAAAAGATTAAACGATTTAAGTACAGTGACGACTACATGTTTCGTTACACTTATTGGTACAATTAAAATACAAAACAATATAAATTGTGATTAAAGAAGCACGTGATTGGCAATAGATGCAATACAGAAAATTCGTTGTGGATTGTATAATGTCTCCGAAATACATTTAGACATAAAATATAAATGTAATGAAAATAATGAAAATACTCCTTTGTTGATGTTGTTTAATTATTGTTCTCTTACGTGAAAAATACGGTATTTGATTAAATTAGATGTTTTGAACAACGCGTCATAATCCCTTTATGTGGTGTTGCTTTATCGGGTTTCGCTATTGCTGTTAACGTTGGGCAGAATTTACAAAAGAGAACATTTTAATTTTCGTCCAACAATTATTTTGTCTAGAAATATTTACTGTGGAGTGGACTTCAGGGTTGTAAGTATTATATGGTCCCGCTTATGCCAATTTCACATTCCTGACACAATAACGCAATAAATGTAAAACCAATGCTGTATAGTCGAGGCCCTATACATTACTGTACAAGCCTGTCAATGAGTCCAGAGGAGGACATTTGCTCCGATACTAAAATAAACTCGCCCCTTCTCATTTTGAAAGCTGAAACAATGTTCGATTCAAATCACGGTCGGTTAAACATATATATGTGTCATACTGTTTAAAATATTAAATGCGTATAGTTTAAACTAAATATTATAGATTGTAGATAAGATAACACAAGTATTTCTGGCGACAGCAGCAAGTAGTTTAATCAAAATTAATGGTGGACAAAATTGACGAGTTGAAATAATGCACTCTTTTTGATTCACTGTTCCTTTATGCTAGCTTGTATTGCTATGATGGTAATACACGATAACAAGCTTCAGTGGAATAGGAAATAAGTTAATGTATCAAAATAACCATGTTTATATCAATTGTGTGTTGAGTTGCAGACTGTCGATTGTCTGTGTTTATTCCCAAACTAATAAATACTAGACAATTCATCTAGGTCATTAAAAATGCAAATAGCACTGTCCGTTTTAAGCTGTCAATTTTCAATCATTTTAATCGTGTTTTTGCTGATAGCATCACAAATATCCGTATACATATATATGAATCTTAATGGAGTGTTTCGAATAATTCAAGTGGGCGTTATCATTATCACTGTTTTTAAGCATGAATAAAGTTATCATAATTTAGACTTCGCTTTCCTGTATTGAAAATAATTCAGAATCCATAGTTAACTATAGTTCATACTTTGTGAATTTCTCTAACAATAATTCATCCCACTCAAGGTGAAAAGTATTTACCAATATCAACACACACACTAAAACAGATTAATTTAATTTCTTTTTTTTTGGTATTATAAATTGGGTCAATTCCCATGTCTTCTTTACTGTTTTGTTTAGAAAGCGGGAAATAATGTGGGAATTTGGACGGTAATCAGGTTTTGGAATGCAATTAATTGCTATGTCTTCTTTACCTTTGTGACTGATAAAAAAACCCCATATTTTGGGATTTCCCAACGAGAAAATGGGTAACAAATTGGGAAATACATGTCTCCTTAAGGTGGTGTACCTCTAATATCTCGAATAGGCCATTGCTAAAAAGAGTGACGTCGATGTTTTTAAATCTAGAACAAAATGACGCATTCATTCAAAGGTAATAAATGCAACAAATTTAACAACTTCATTTTTGTAATTTTACAAACAAACGAAGTGTTAGTGGCTTACTGTATTAATCACTAAACATGTCAATTAACTCAGATCCATTGTAATGTCTAGTTAATTTAGATATATCCCATTCTATGTGAGACGATGAAAAAACTGTTTGATGAAATAAAGCTTTCTGGGCTCTATGACACTAAACAAAAGTACATCATGATAATACTAGCTACAACACAGAGATTAGACAAAATATCAATTGAATATGTTATTAAATATGAAATGCATTTAGTTCAGCATGTAACTGTGCTTCCATTCAATATCAATTGTATTAAAATAATATCATATATCCTAGCCTAATCAGAAATACACCGACATCAGTCACCATATGAAACAAGGTAGTTTACACGCTTGATGAATAACGACAATTTGAACTAAATGACCCTCAATTGTTCCTAATAGTAGATACCCAGAAAGCAATATAGCAAAGTACAATTAACAACCATGTTTATAAATTGCCAATGGCTCCACTCAAATTAGATCGCATGTCGTTGTTTTGTCAGTACATTAAACAAATTAGTTTGTGCTCCCTGGCATGAAATGAACGTTCGTCTCGTCTCCACCTAAAGCTACATTTCTTATGAATAGTTAAAGACAAGTTGGCGATACATCTTTTGGGTAATTGATGTCACAATGCCTGCAACGTTTTATTTTCATCGTGCAGCTTGCATTACATTGCTTGAAGATGTAATTGCAAAGTCGCTATCCTGTTTCAGGAACACTCCCATATTTCTATCTTGACGTTTTCGTTTAGAGGGTACAATTGTCAGTTTCACTTGTTTTATCATTTCTGCTATGGAGGCATCCTGTGCTAGATTTGTCATTTGCATAAGGGTTCTATTTTAGATTTTGAATTTCGGAGAGAAAGTCCTGCCATCCCATGTTAGAACAAGATAAATATGAATGTGGAATATAGTAAATACTGCTACTCTACTCCCAGCTTAAGACAATTCTCGAAAAAAGTTTTAAAAAACAGTAATAAGTAATACAAAAACTGCATTTTTGCGATAGAAATCAGTGATTGTTTGCTTGTTATACTTTCATTTTTTTTTGAAAAAGAATTGTTGGTGACTTTGTTTCTTAAATGGTGTTAACATTTATTAATACATGCTAGTCTATAATATAATGTATACGACATGTCCAGTTATAATAATATGTGTCTGCACAGTTTCAAGACTACATTTGACACGTTGTTATACATGTATATGACATGAGCGACTGAGATAATAATGCTTACTCTTCATGACTAATTCATCACCATAAAAATTGATGAATGAACGTTGATTGAATTTTAATTAAAATTATACGTCGTGCATAAAATAGGCTGCATTGTGAATGATTAAACTTTAATTGCTTAGTAATCAACCAAAAACAGAAGATCAAATCAAACAAATGATATTTCAAAGGAATATATTTTGCATAAAGCGTATATTTGTACCAACTCGAGTACGATATTAAAATAGAATTTGCCCCATTAGTATCCCCTGTTAATGCATCCAGTATAAAACACACATCACCTAATGTTACAGTACATGCTGTGTAAAAAAAAGGGTGTTTATCAAACTAAAAGATTGTAATAACTGCTTAAAAGGGAATACAATCCAGAAAAGAGTTAAACCAACAACAACAGATGGAAGTATATAATTTCAATTTTTGAAAGAGCAGAGGTCACTTATAGATGCCATTTCTTAAAACGAACTTCTCCTCATTGTATTCTTTCACAATTAAAAGTGGTACAGTATACAATTATTGACTGCTATGAGGGGCATGGTTGAAATTATAGGTTAAAAGAACATCTTCTAAACATTTTAGACGCAGGAAATACGTGAAATGCACACGGAAAACAGAGCAAATTTACACACATTAACCACCCGTGCGAGATTCACAATTATCTCGCGTGTGATAGGCTTCGAGGCGTGTAACGCAACTCTGGGAGCGCAACTTGCACACATAGAACTGGTAGAGATATGAACAGTTTTTTCAGCTCAGTGACTATGCCCCGGGCATAGTCACTTTTTGAGGGCATGGTTAAATTCGCGCCCACTCTTTTAACCAATCAGATGACAGGGATCTTTAGATGAGGTATATAATTAATGATGGATCATACGAAAGAGAATGCAAGGCACTACTAAACCACCAATGGTACAAAAGGGATATATAAATACAAACAGAAGAGGCACGGTAACCAACTAGATTTGGAAGAACACTTTAAAAAAAAGCAGAAACGAATGTTACAAAACAAAACAAGAACAATCTAAAAACGAACGCTGAAAAATCTGTCTAAAAAGCACGTGTACAAAATTAAAAAAAAAGACATTGTAAACAGCAAAGCCAAATAAATAACAAAACACTGTCCGGCATTTCGAATATTGAAGTAGTTCGTTATTAAGGTAAACAATAACACATTAGGGTGTTTCTTGTTGTTGTGATCTTTTCAAGACTTGACGGATTCACGCGTTTACAATCAAACGTGGTTTGTTTACTTAAGAAGTATTTCCACTGTGTCTGGCAATACCCCAGGTTTGCAACAAAGCAAATGATATGAAATCATTTTGCATGATCCAGATTCAACTGTTACTAATATTTGTTGTATCCATCTCAAATACAACACAGTCAGATCAAATAGTAAATGAATTAAGAATACCTTAAAGATCATGTGGATGCTATATATTGCCAGACGTACAGGAGATGGCAGAAACGGAAGTGTAGATGTCAATTCAAAGGGATTTGAAGCCCATGACCACGATTGATTGTAAAACGTAAAACCATTGTCATTTAGTAAGGTTAAGAAAGAGGAAAACAGCATATAATAAATGACGCAAAAATGCATTTTAATATGATTGTCACAACAAAACATACACAAAGTTCTCAACCGTCTTTCGACGATATATTTTATATTAACCTTAAGTACGTTTGAAACCAATTATGTAAAGGGATTTTCATTATTGCTTTTTATGTGAAGTACGTGCCTCTTTATGATTAAAACGTTTGTTTAAAAACTATTTGTGTGGGCTTCGCGGCTAAATTGACGAGTCCGACGTTCGTATTACTTTCTGGGGTTTCATTTTTTTCTTAATCGTGTATGTCAACTGCTATCGCACACCCGCAAAGAGTGCTTGAAATTGATTTTTTTATCAAGCATATTTTTATCGTCGTGGAGAAGGCTTTTGCCATCAAAGCTGCACAAACATGGAATTCGTGTTCAATATTATGCATCCATCAAATAATGAATTATGCTTACTTTCAGATAATGTGGTCTATCCATTATGTAAACGTTGTGAAGTTCTGCGATTTTCTAAGTGTTTTCTGGTGTTCGATAAAATGGTTTCCTAAATCTTGGTGTTCGATAAAATGGTTGTAATTATGTTCTTGAACAGATTCATCAGGACTGTTAATGAACATAATAGTAGAAAAGATTCTTCTTATCTAGTCCAAAATCACAC
>JAUMTS010712458.1:0-12381 GCA_032273385.1 Ophiopholis aculeata | reverse complement strand
CGGATGACAAAAACAAGACGTTTAGGGGCAGATGCTACACGCAGTCAAAGTGACCAATGCACCCATCTTCTTGTAATGGGAGATGTTAACTTCCCAGAGATAGATTGGAAGAACAGTGCAGTCAAAACTGGCTTTATTATACCCAGAACGACATATATGCTATGATTTGCTTCAAGATGCGTATCTAGTACACCATGTTGAGAAGCCGACTAGACATATGATTAGTCAAAATCCCTCTGTCCTTGACCCTGTGATAACCAGAGCTTGACAGATGAGCAGATGGTGGATAGTACTTTCCATGTTGCCCTATTTGGCATCAGTAATCATGATGGTACATTACGATACCACTATCGAGCAAACCGATGCATTTCGATTATTGGCAGTGAGTATGACTCGGGCTATCTAATTTTGGTTCTGAGACGTTAAATGGGTAATATGCAGTCATGTATTATCACCGTTTGCCCCATAATCCGAACGTCTTGAAGACTTCGACGTTAAATCGCATCGCATCATATCGGCTTTCTCGTTAGCGACATCGTTATGTATTGGAACTGGCCCCTTACCCTTCCCTCAACCTACCTGTAAATGAGAATATAGTAAAAAATCTAGTTATAACTCAGGCTGGTCTGTACTTTAGTTTCCTTTCTATTAGCTTTCTACACCAATGCCAGAACAGCCAATGTTTTTACAACAGCTCCGTTAATCAATTCTGTCATATGCCATAAGCAAGACTGGTCTGAAGCCAAGCACAATGTTATAAAGTAAATATTGTACTTTATTTTACCTTCTATTAGATTTCTACACCGATGCCAGCAGTACCAATGATTTCATAGCAACACCGTCCAACAATCCCATCCCTTTGAAGTGGGTTAAAACTGATGTTAGTGGGTCAACACAACCGATGACAGTGCCCATTATAAATGATAATGAATGCGAAGCAACGGAAGTGTTCAATGTGTATCTAACTAATGTTATGGGTGGAACTCTGGGCACCAAAACCTGTTCTGCTGTGACTATTAACGACGAAGACTGTAAGTTTAAAAAGATATACAACAAAACATCATGGTTGCAACCGCCTAGGGAAACCTCTACCAGTTCAATGCTTAGTAGTTTAATCACGATATGTTAATTCATTGAAGTGTATCGTTTAGCCTCCGTTAAAACATATATAAAAGGGTCGTACATTAGACTGCAACGTGAACGCTGATAAGAAAGTAATAGTCGCATTCTAGAATATTAAGACATATTTTTTCCTGCATGGAATGCCTAAATAAATGTTTCCCAATATATTAATTTGACTTTCTTTAAACCCTTTAACGTAAACAAGTTTGATAATCCTTTAAAATGTAAAATTGGTGAATTGCTTCTATTTTGTTAACATACGATTTGCTAACTCCGCATATCACGATGACACCATGTGTATAGGTAAACGGATATTTATTTTTGTATCATTGAAACCATTAGACCTATATGAATATGTGACTGAATTTGCTAAAAATAAAACAGTTAGCGGTTTCTGTGAAGAAAATTAACCCAGAAAACGTTATATTTTTTTTCAATACCCTTATGTATATCAACCATAACTTCATAACTGCTTCAACTCAAACAACAAGTACTTTCAAGCTGCGAATTTACTGTTTTTGGTGATGAAAGAATATTTTTGCCAAGGGAGCAACATTTTGAAATCTGCTAACATAACCCCAACCTCTTAATTATACACAAAACCAAAGTTGTGGCAAACTGTTGGTTCATGTCGTTTTATTCCCTGTTTTGCTTTTGTTTTTACTGATATCCAACAGCCGTGACCTATGCACTATCATCAACAGCATATCCCGTCGTTGAGGGCTTGTCAGCCAGTATTGGAGTCATACGATCAGGAACAGGGGTCAATCAGGATAGTCGAGCAGGTATTGAAACTTGTCACATTTGTATCATATATATTTTCCCTTAAAAACATTGAATGGATTTTTTCTTAATGTAAACTGGTATGTTGAAATATCATTAACACGTGTAACATTCGCTCTCACATGAACAGTTTGTCATAAAAATTGATACTTTGTGAAGGCAGTGCGTCTGCTTAGTACGTACATTTGGCAGAGCTTTTAATATGTACTTCGCCGAAAACTAACGTGAATGCTTACCACTTCCGTGTTTACGCACTACACGCAACACACACACTGCAAAATCAAGGTTGTTGAAAATAACACCATTTGGAGTTAATGGTTTTAACTGTTTTGACAAACAATTTTTAATGTTATGAATTGTCCCACGTTTGTGTGAATATTTTTGAGGTCCAGCACGCGTCGTAATAGTACACGCACCACAATTGTACTGGTTCGACGTCAATATTATAAACTATATACCTCATGCATAGATTCTAGCGATCTAATTGGTTAAAATTGAATCAAATAACATGCATTATTTTTCGCCATTTCAAGTTTGACAGCGAAAAAACTACAAATGACGCCAAATAGTATTTTTTAAACACTTTTAGGCGTCAAACTCAATAGTACTTTTTTACTGTCAAACTTAAAATACGACGATCGAAAAAACGCCAAGCCATGGCGAGTTGTGCAGTATCGAAACAAGACAAATAAATGTGCATTTTATGGTTTTCATGGTGACTTTGAAACAAGAAAGGAGGTATATAAAACAAATATTGACTGCTCTTATTTGTGAAATGGTGGAAAGTTATCTTGGCCTACTATTCATCTCGGCCCTGTGGGCCAAGGTGAATGGTAGGCCGAGATTAAATTTAATCTCGGGGACAATATGTGTCCACCATACTACAGATTCAATTGATTTTAATAATATAATTTCTTAATGCAAGTATTAATCAATATTTTATGTTAAAAATAGGTAAGTCATGTGTAACATTTCCTTTTTAAAATTTGTATCACCAATGTCGAGTAAAATCTGCAATGTACATACATAAGACACCTTTTTTTAACTCAATTTTAATCATCTTAATAGGACTGACTTTTAGTGCTGGCACTGCTCAATCTAGTGATTATGCCAGTACAGATGCCACAGTCAGTTTCACATCTGGAGGCCAAAGTCCTCAATCATATGACGTGAGTACTGTTGATGACCAGGCATATGAAGGAGATGAGACATTTATGGTCAGTCTCGGAATCTTAGAGCCAATTACTTGCAGCAATTCAGTTTCTCCGACATCTGCAACATTGACTATCACCGATAATGACTGTAAGTTAAAATATTACTATTCTATGTGTGATTTCTTTTTGGTAATAAAGTATAGACGCCACTTGAAAATAATAGCATACACACAAACCCTTAATTGTTTTAGTTGATGTAAGTTTTGATGTTACCCTTTACAAAACCAAATAATGATTTATAACACTAGTACTGATGTCCCAAAAAGGCTAAAAAGGGACGGGAACATGCCCTAAATTCGGTAAATGTACATTGATCGTAGGCAGTTGTTTTACCGAAGTAATGACCCGATGAATGGAGCTGTTTTTATGGCGGTGATATGGGCACGTGTTGTCTAGCGGAACATCGCAGGATTCATAATCCAAATGGTGACAGTTCGAGCCCGCTACGGCCAACTTGTTGTGAACCTGGGAAATCATCTCACCATACTTGCTTCGTTGACCTGAGCGCATTGGGTAGCTGTTAGGAATGTAGTCTATTGAGCGCCAATAGTATGAGTAGGTCGCGGGCATTGTACGGCATCTGGCCGTTTTCTGTGTTCTGGCTTTGATCAGCTTGGAAAGGCGCAATACAAATGCCTGCATTCATATGCAACAGGTCCCCGATGCTTGTCCTGCTTTGGGTTAGTCGACTTTTTCATTATTTCTATGAGTTTAAATTCACAAAGGAGACAAAATGTCCATGTCTCACTCACTTCCGAAATTATATAGGTAATTAATCACTTCTGATTGTCAACTGGCAATACTGATAACATTGATCACTGCGGTATCTTGGCTATTGAAATGATATACAGTTTGACATGCACAATGTGCACATGTCACTACTGCAATGTGTGTTTGTATGATGCAATTAGTTCCATCGTTAACTATTGTTAAAAAAGATGGCGTTATTAATTAAACTAATTTGGCCGTGCTCGTATATCAGGGTTGCGAGTTCGAGCCCCGCTGCGGCCAACGTGTTGAAGTCCTTGGGCAAGATTTAGACAACCGTTATCGTTAACGTCGTTTTGCAATTCGGCCCATTTTGTTCTAAATTTATTGAGGATTAGGAAAGTCCTGTTACATTTGATGGGAACTATTATAATTGCTATTAATCCTGTCTTCATTGAACAGGAATATCTAATAATATTATAATAAAAAGGACAAACATTTAATATAGGGCTACATTTTGATACCTCCAGACGAATGGAATATTAAATAAGCCCTGAGGCGAAATATTGTACAAAGGATTGTTTAATTACAGGTTTTAGATGCAAGTAATAGCGAGATGGATCACTTGTCTGAATAAAGATTGGGTCAGGTATTTACAAAAAGCCATTTAATATAAATTGCCCAATACCTGGACATCAATTTTAAACAGTTACTGCTTTTAAAGTGCATAATTTTGATGAAAACGTTACTTTCTCAACGGGTTTCCGTAACATTTTGCGAAACGTCGGGCCAAGGTTTGACCTTTGGATGACGTTAATAAATATCAATAATAGCCTAGAATTATCAATTTCTTCATTGAACTCTGAAAAGTGAACAACCTAATGCGCGAATCCTGAAACATTTAATAGAGTAAAGCCACGTTTAATGCGAGCGTGAGAGACCCAGTTTCTGTCGACCGAAACCTAAACAAAGATGTAGGTGTGTTTTCCTTCTTTCACAATGTATTGATTATCTCCGATATTTAAGTTGAATTTACGTCCATATTAGAAATTTACATTTAATTAAATAAACAATCACATTGTTCTATTAAGAGCAAATGTCTTTATTTATTCTCAAATCACAGCCATATTTAGATTTGATTCTACCGGTGATTCTATTATCATACCAGAAGGTACTTCTTCTACAACTGTGACTATATTGAGACGAGGAGTTGTTCAGACTAAAACTGTCAGTAAGTATTATTATTACATTATTAAACAGAACAGAAAAAGTAGCGAGGTTCTAAACTTTCCTACATCGAAAAAAAAGTCCTCGCAAAAAAGGAACTGCCTGTGATTGCTGCTCGTTATTACAACTCTTTAATCATTTCAGAAGCAAGCTAAGAGACAATTACATCATAAAAAAACGCCCATATAATTGCTGGAATTATAAAGAAAGCAACTTTTATTCTTGGGGCGCTTTAGGGCTTTAGGCAGTGTTTTTTTTTTAAATTTTTAAGTTTCATGATGTGTGGTTTTCTTCCAAAGAAAGAAATGTAACTTTAAAAAAAAAAAAAATGTAAATATAAAAACATAATTTTATCTTCACAATTGGTCAGGTACACCACTAAAGTTTAAAAAAACACTATTAAAATGAGAAAGAGACGACGTTTTCTTTACCTAAGCAGGTTTTCTTCAAGATAAAACCGATTTTGCCACTTTTTGATATGAGAATAAATGTATATTTTAATTCTATCATAATTTGACTGTTACATACGCTGACGAAAACATTTGAATTTCCTACATATTTGTATTCTTACTACAAATATCTTCTGATAATACACCAACATAGCTTAAGTTAATTATTTTTAAATGTATTATAATAGTTAATTCAAAGCAATGTGAATTTAGCATTATTAGTAGATGGTAATATTCTCTATTAATGTTAATTAAATTAATTAATTGCTTTTTGCGTAATTTAATACGCCTTTTGAAACGCATAGTGCTACGTCGCTGAGAGAGCTTTTTAAGGCGCGAACTTCCAATATTGGCGTAGTATGACTATCAGTAAATCCAAGTGCTCACGACGAAAAACCGTCAACTGTTATATTAATTCATGGTAAATAATGCGGTCCCATAGAATTGGATATACTAAGTAGTATGTAGATCGTTATGTTCGTTACATCTATACACGAAGAAGCAAAGTGTTCATTGATAGACACGTTTTCAATCGTACCCAAACACATTTAAATAATCCCAGAAGGTAACTTGTATCGGTAATTAACAACGTTCTTATTTGTCACATAGATGTTAACGTTGCTACAATAAGCGGCGCCACTACCCCATCCGATTTCAGTGTGTCCGACAGTAGCGTCACGTTTGTGGGAAATGATGCGTCTCAACCGATCACAATCAATGTTGTCGACGATTCAACTGTGGAGAATGATGAAACATTCTCTATGACTTTGGAAGATCCCCTTTACTCTGTTGGCCATCGGAATCTAGAGAATCCCTATCGGTTGACAGTCACCATCAAGGATAATGATGGTAAGATTCTTGGGAATCAAATCTAAAGCTTATTCAGATCTGAAATATAATAAAACATACGCACATTTTGAAGATCCCCAAATAAACCTAGATAAACTCACTGCATCATTAAGTGTCGTTGCTTACCCTGAGAAGTCATACCCCAACTGCTGATGATTTAATATAAAACAAGATGCTCGAATATGTGTTTAGTCATCCATTATTTTAAAATTGAAAGAAAAACAGATTTTAAAGACATACCGCAATATTTTGGTGGAAAAAAAATACAGCAGAGAAGAAGATATTGTCAAATAGATCTTCCAGAAATTACACGGGAAAACTGTAGAGATCCGTCGGAAGATTCATGTTCTCCATGATCGACGAATGCTTATTGAAATATACCTCAAAGACCATTTTTAGTACCAGACCAGATAGGGGACATAGACACAAATTCAAACATATTAGGTACAAGACCAGGAACTACGGTAACACTTTTTTCCGGCCAAAATTTCAGAATCAAATAGTACCACCGAGATTTCTTGTCGTTTATGTCGAATTCATCCAATAACAAATACATCAATAAAAATATCAAATTCACATGCATATAATTTGAGAACTCAAGTTCCTTCTTTTGTCGGACTTCTTCTTTTTAATTACAATAACTAATTCCTTTATAAGGACTTCAACTGTTGGTTTCCTTTTTCCTAAATATACTAATTCAGGGTACTTATAATTCATTTTTTAAATATTCATTATTTGCTAAAGCTACGTACTCTTGGAAGCAATCTACATACAGCACCAGTGAAGGTAGCGGAACCCTTCAAGTCTCGATGATTCGATCTGGAGATATATCGACCTCGAAAACTATTCGTAAGTAGAGATTAGTCTTGGAAAATTACTAACATGTACTATACGCTCTATAAATACAGTTTTAAACGAGGAAAGTTGGCAGAAAATTTATGAAATATCACGAATAGTTACATGCAATAACATAAACATAAAACAGTTAGGTCTTGTGCCCTTAATAAGTTGGCATCTTTTTTGCGCGGCATGTAACACAATTGCATATAACTAAAATATACGCTGTATCTCAATATAAGTATTTACATGCTGTATATGTAACACAATTATAAACGCTTAATGACGTAGGTGTTCAGTAGATCATCTGGCGAATATCGTGTAACCAACAATCAACCAATGAAAAGAAAGTTATCTAATTTGATGTATTTTTTTTTAAATAAATTCCAACTTCAAGTAACAATAGCTCTCTTTAATGTATTATGATCAACCAGAAATCACCTCTGCAAGCGGCACAGCAACAGCTGGAAGTGATTTTACCCCGTTAACTCAGATCGTTTTCGACGCTAATTCAGCTGAAGCATTTGGTAATGTCCCGATCAACAGCAATGGCTTGGTTGAAAATACCGAAACATTTACGTTGACTATTGTATCAAACCAACAAGACGTGGCGATTGGAGATAGTGCAATCACAACGATATCTATCATTGATGACGATAGTAAGTCTTACTAACCATACAGGTTTCATAGTACGTTAATCCTTGTTTTCTGTGTCCTAAGAGCTAAAGGACTTCAAAACAGAATGTAACAATAATAGGATAAGTGCTTAAAATCAGCGAGGTACTGTATTCCCTTGGTAGGTAAACAGTGCACTCCCTTTGTTATACTGTTTTCCTAATTCGTATAAAGAAGAAGAGTTAATTAGAAGCGATCAGCATTACGACAAGTCTGACCACATTTGAAAAGTATGTGTATTGAGGCCCTGCGATTTATAACACGGTCAAACAAAGCAAATATTAGCGACAATATCTCAATTTGACGAAAATGTCAACATTCTTGAAAATACACTTAAACTTGGGAAGCTAATCACAATTATTCTTAAGAAATGCAACTCCTTTTAACCTATATATTTCAAGCAAACACTTGATTTACTTTTTTTAGCAAACGTCATTTTGATTTCAACCGTCGATGAGCCATTAGAAAAACCAATTGCAATTGAAATTATACAACACAGTCAAAAAGGACTTCAAATTATTGTTTACTTGAAACGGGGCCTTTAACCAGAAATACGACGGTAACAATTGTTGGTTGACGTTTAATCATTATTTTCAATACACATAGGTGATGTTTCATGGCAACAGGCTACCTACTCATTCAGTGAATCTTCTCTATCGAACATCGTGAGAGTTACTAAAGTTGGAACAGGCTCTACCACCATCAGTACGTATCATTATATAACAATAATCGTCAGTATTTGTTAATTATTTCATAAAACTGAAGTTTTTCACCTAATCTAGTGTTACAAGCAAATTAGGTATGAATAAGCCCGGTTCTTATGTAGAGTGATTTTATCTCTTAACAATAATAACCTTTCACCTTTACATAAGTAGCAAAACAAGTGTCTTCATATGTGAACACAGAAAAGTAGTCACGTGATTTACTTTACACTAGTAAACATGCGCAATGTTCGCAAAGTATGTATTTAATAAAGGTTTCAAAGACCCCAAGTTTAAACGATTGCAAGATGCTTACATGACTTTAATTTGCACTTCGCCCGATTAACAATTTATTACGTGACTAGCAGGCTTTTATAGTAAATGTGATATAAAAGTCTATATTAGTAAGATCGTGTCCGTCTGTATGTCAGATGTTGGCGTTGCTGATGTTGACTTTGTCCAATTCACTCGCCATTGGGTTCAGGAACAGTGCAAAACAACAATATCAGCACGCATGCATTTGTTCGTTTTTACTTGCGTCAAGCAAAGCAAAGTTATTTATCTTTGATCAAAGTAATAAAAGAGTAACCACTAGCGGCGCGATAAGTATTAAATCAGGCAAATTGCGAATTACTGATATAAAGCAAAAGGAAGATAAAGATAAATGAAATATAAAAGGCTTGGTAAATTATACATATAATTATGTATATATGAAAACATAACAGGAAAAAACGTTATGATACTTACTTAATGCAAGAGGTAGTTTAATTAAAATATGATTATTTTTGCAGCGGTAACTTCTCAACAAGAGTCCGCCACACAAGGCGTGGACTATCAGCCAATATCTACCTCTATAACATTCAGTGGTGCCACTCAGGACATTACTGTGAACATTAATGAGGATACAGTCGATGAACCCAATGAAAGTTTCACTCTTACTCTCTCTGGAACCGGAATAACACCACAAACAACTCGCATTACTATTGTTGATAATGATCTGCCTCCTCCTGCTACTACTGCAGCGCCATCTGATAACGGTACGGATACTATTATTATAAACTTCAACCACGTATACTGTAAGCTCCACTGAAGGGGACTCCCAATACTTGTATGATTTTACCGTAAATTACCGAATGTTTATTTTGCATTCCTTTTTTAGAATAAATTGGCATTAAATGTTCTTAATATTTATACACATCATGTAGGGTTACTTCGTACGTCATCAGAAATGACTTTTCAATGAAGATTTATTTTGTGAAAGCACAACATAACGTCTTCAAATAAACTGTGTTTTTGGCAAACGAAACAGAAACCGGATAAATAAAGCATGGGTCCAAACTGGGGTACATAATAATCATAGCCTCTTTTCCATATCATTTGTAGGCACATATCCACCCTGTTTAAATGGCGCGTAAGGCACTAACAATTAAAATAACAATATCATACAAATACATAGTAGTTAATACATGTACAGGAATGATTCTGAAAAAGGATGTGTTTTAACAGTTTTTTGAAAACAGCAAATATTGCCCGAAATTCATATAGGTACGCTACTACAATAATGCTTATAATTTAACGTGCACTTTACCAAAGTTCCAGCACACTTTAACAATTATTCTGCTGTCAAGGATACACCACGCATTGCTTTTGCTTCACTTAGTTCCGCACGCGTTGCGCAGGTACTCTCCTCAGCCAACTTAGACTGTGGTAACCATTCTAACAGCTCCCTATTATTACACATAAGTGGAGTGAAGCAATTTGGAAAAAAAGTGTCCTGCCCAAGAACTCAACACAAAGGCCCTGACTGAGCTTAACCAACAACGTTCAGATCACGAGTTCCGTGCCCTAACCTTTAGACCACCGCGCTTCTTCATACGACTTGAATAATAATTTCGCTGTACTTCAATATCAAAGCAAGTTTCACCTTGGCTGTTTATATAGCCTCGAACAATTCGTTGTTCCCCTAATAAAGCTATAATGACAATTTCAAAAGGTACTTTGAACTCCTTTGGGAAATAAAAGTTTGATCAGGAAATTTGTGATTTTAACTAACATAGATACATCGGTAAGAAGAAAATACCATCTACTATTATCGTCTTTTCAGGTATCGGTGTTGGTGGTATCGTTGGAATAGCAGTTGCTGCTTTGATCGCTGTGATTGCCGCCATCATAGGGATCGTAATATTCTGTATGTTCCTGAATGGAAGTATTGGTGGTGCCTCTGCCGCTGCTGCAGGTGCTGCTGGCCCAGTCGGAGGAGCAGGTGCCGCTGCCGGTCCTTATCAAGGCTACCCGCTCTCCAACTATCCGTTGTCTGGAGTAAACAGCTATGGGAATGGAAATGGACTGTACTTAGGGAATGGCGTGAACCAGGGTTTTGTGGTAAGTGTTTATAATGCATCGTACTTTGTTGCTGGGAGGAACGTGTATAGGCTTGGTAATGGGTACTTATGAGCAAAATCATAGTTTTGAGCAAAATTCAGCAACATGTTAGTGAGTATTTATTAGCTGTATATTTCGGGGATGATTTTACTGACTACCGTTTTCTAAATCTTCATCCCAATTATTACGTAAATAAAATAGTTTAAGACGAGAACAATGGAGTACTACGGTAATTTGGTTCAAAAATCAAATTGTCAAACATTTTGGGGCTGTTATCATTGTGAACAAAAAACATTAAGGGGGACTCAAGGAGTTGAGTGACATTGTTGAATTTATCGACTGCTGTAGTTGTTGAACTATTAATCAAATGTATATCAAAGTAAACTTTGTTTTGGGAAAAAAGTGGTTAAGAAAACTTTTTTGGGCATCAGTTTTAACTAACAAATTTATTTTTTTCTTCAGAAATTCACAAAAAAGGCACACATTTTACAAGCTTAGAGTAATACTTTTGAACACCATATAAAAATATTGCTTAAACATTAAGTATGGACACTAAGTAATTGATTAGTAGAAAAGTTTTAGTTCTTATCATTCTGTTGTGGTTGTTATTATGCTTATGCAGAATGTTTAATGAATTATGTATAAAGATAAATCTGATTTTGAATTATACTTGTTTGAAATAACACAATATTCCAGAAATCTTTAAATAATGAAAATGTGTATGATATAGTTATAAATCTGGTTATGGTCGGCACCTTATTAGTTAAATGACACTGTAATACCTATGTTGTACTCTAATTTGTTCTTTCCTAAATTGAGCTGCATAAGTATTAAAGTGGCTGTAAGTGTTATCCAAGGTTATTCTATTTGACATTCTAAAATATCAGATTATAATTTTTTTGCAGGGAGGCGGAGTGTACCCATCTGGTTTCTAGTTGATGACAATGAAGTTCAGATAACGGAGGTTTCTTCAAATTTAAGCTGAAGTCGGTACCATTTTTACGGGCCTCTCGTGTTTAAAGGAGCAAAGAATATGTAATTCTAAAAAAAAAGGAACTTGTATATATTTCAAATCTTAGTTAACAGGTTTTTTTATCTTAAACTTTCTTGATTTATTTCCTAAATAACCCTCTCACAAAATTTTTTCAACAAAAAAAATCAAAAAAAACAAACAAACAGGCTTTCATTACTTCAATATTGAAACAAATTAATTTTTTTGAAAAATTATTATAAATTAGCTATTTTTGTATACTAAGATTTCAGCCAACGTTTAACATAATAAGAATAGGCGTATAATGAGATTTATAAGAATTGTGTATATATTTTCTTAAAATTCTAAGTTAAAATTCTAAATTTGAACAAAATCATCATTAAACTATGATGTGTGTATATAAATTAATTATTATATAGAAAAAACCTATAAGGCTCTTTCAA
>JAUMTS010712347.1:0-12389 GCA_032273385.1 Ophiopholis aculeata | reverse complement strand
CTCTTTCACTCCTTTTAGAGTGTTTTTCCACTCGAAAACGTATTGTCCTGCGTTTAACTCCTTGAACGAGTGGAAATACACTCTTTTACATTTAGAGAGTACATGTACCTACTTTACTTTAGTATTTTCCTTTATAAATGTAATATTGTGACCCCTTGGTGACCTCAATCTTACGCTTTGCGTTTTTGATGGCATCAACATTTCTATTTCCTATTTTTATATGTTCCTATATTAACCACTGTATATTGTAGATGAGATTAAAACAAATAAACTTGAATTTGAAAAGTGATTAAAACCGTTGTCTTTGCTTGGATCCATGTCATTAGCACTGATTAGGCCTAGTAGTAGTTAATTTGGTTGCAGTGCATGGTTGTCTTTTTTTTTGGCCCTGTCGGCGGGAATTTGTAATTCTAGATGAAATAATTTAATTAAATGGTGCCCGTTAAGTTGTCTCCCAGGCGATGTTTTTCCGTTCAGATGTCTCCCACATATTCTATAGGAAGACATCATTACCCTAGCTTGTTTTAGCAAATGAAATTACCAATTAAAAGTGTGCATTCATAATAGAGTATATGGCAGTTTGCCATGTTCTCCCCGGACTCTCCCATGTTGTCTTTCCCCCCACTTTAGAAAATCAACAAGAAGTACATCTATTTGAAACAGAGGGCACAAATATTCATTAGCACATAATGTCTTTGTTTGGACAGTGTGTAAAATGTTTGTAGCCACCTATGTTTTGAAGAAAATGTAGTGTTTATACGCTTTAATGTTTTCGCTTCTTTATGGGATTTAAGGAGATGTTCTGAAAACTACCAATTACTTGATGAAATAATTTGACAATGAGCTTATTGGTAGGCCTACACCGTCACTGTGACCCACTGACTGTCGTTAAAATAAGTTTGTCAGCTGAGACGAATATACCAACATACAGCGTGTGTCAAAAACAAAATGTAGCATAACTCTTGATTTTTTTTCTAAGAAATCAAAAACTCTATTTGGCAATTTCATGCATGAAAATAATGTAATCATTCCGAATTTTGTTCTGTTTTTTATTTAAACTTTCGATTATTGTTCTGTGTTATTTAAACTTTCGGTTATTAAGTTAGGGGCCTATGACGAATTTTGTAAAGTGCTACAAAATCATGTTGGTCCGATTTCACTGTTTTTACACATGATATCCAGTTGAGAATTTTCCTTGACCATGTTGAAAACAACAGATTAAAAAAACATTTTATTTATCTTGATATCTAGTGTTTTCTTAGCATTTACATGGTTCAACTTAATGACTGCAATACATTTATTGTACTTCGATGGTTTGTAAACTAAGTTAACGGAATTGCACTGTGGTCATTCAATGTAATTACCAACATTGACGTAACAGCGCTTAAACCACTGAAACATAATTTACTGTCCACTGGTTTATAAGTAGTTTGACTTTAAATAACAAAGATCTGTTTGGTAATTTAATTGTTTTAAACATTAAATTGCACTAAAACTCTGTAATTGAAGAGAAAAGGGTTAAAAAACAGATTCAACAACAACTGACTTGATTGGCTTCATATCAGTAAACAGGTTATAGATTTTAAACTTGAAATCTTAAATCAGTATTTTGAGTATTAACTAATTAATCAGTAGCATTTTTTTTGATTGAGTAATTCAATCACATCATTAAACATCATTAATCTACAAGATCAGACCAACATGGAATTTTAGATCAAACTTTGAATAGCTGTATCTCTAGACATGAGTGTTCAAATGAAATGGATCAAGGACCAAAATAAAGAATATTCCTATACTTTCACAATATATTTATTTAAATTGCTCGAAATGGTTGCTTGTATGTTTAATATTGTGTGTACTTTGTGCTTCATTTTTATTGACACACGCTGTATATTGGTACATGCGTCTCACTTTGTCAGAACACTGTAGTCAGTTTGTCAGAACACTGTAGGACGACGATTTTTTGAGTTTCTTATTATAAATTATAAATTATGATTTTTGAACTTTATACTTTCACAATGTAGGATAACAGCCTGTTCTATAAATGTTGATATTCATTTTGTAGGACGAGGCTGTAGGCCCTAGATATCTTGGCTCAGTTCAGCAGGGCTAGCTGCACCAACGAAGCGGAGCAGACGGTGGTCGAAATTGAAGAAACTGCTTACAGCATGCTTAGAGGGAAATGAATAAATGTGGGGTAGGCCTAATTTGAAAGCTATTCGCACTGGTTTCAATCCCATCTTAGGAAGTGATCTTTTTAACATCTTAAAAAGTAGGCCTTGAAAACCTTTGGATTGATTTGCCAATCAAAGGCGCCAGTTCATGATTCGGTCCGTATTTCAGCTTGTTTAAAGTTAAAACTATGGCTTTAAATTCAAATTGACTGCTTCCATGCATTTTATGTTTATGTCTTGATTTATACCACACAACTAAGAAATGGCATGTCCCATCTGCTTATGACCAGTTAAGAGCCACACCTAGTATTTCAATTCGTCACAAACTTGACAACATACACCTGCAGTGGAATTTGTACAAGATGCCTTAAAAATGTGTGTCATAGTCATTCCCGGAGTCATTCATACTCAGACAATCCGCAAAATTCAATGTAATACAGTATCGCAGTGATCTTGCAGTTATAGGGTCTGTGTCTGAAACAAGTCTTTAAAAACACCATATTTTCAATATCATCTGCAAATTATTGAAAGCCGCGGCGGAAATCTGTGCCGGATATTAGGCACTGCAAGCCCTGTGTACACCCATTGCTTAGGGTCACGGTGTCTCTATAAAGTAAGAAGGGGTTATGAAGTGAATGTAAATATCACTTTTCATGTACTTTCACTAAGTGTTTCTGAAAACTCCCATTACGCAAAGACTTCGGGAACAAACCATAATATAGATGATATGAGGTCCTATATACATAAAATAACAAGATTCGTTTCTTAGCTGACCCCCTTCCTCCCTACCGTATATTGAAAATCTAAGTTTGCAGAAGTATTTCGTTTTTTCGATATTTCACAACTTGTGACGTAACCGGGGTTTTTGAACCCTCTTCTTATGACATTTTCAAACTTTTTTTGAAAAAAATACAAACAAAATCGACCCTAGCTAGAAAAGTGTGTTTAGATGATTTTTGTGGATTTTTGCTTTAAAAAAAAAATCAAAACCCAGGTTTGTTAGGTTGTTTGTATAATTTTGAGCCAATTTTGTTTTTGGTTAAAATTCAAAACTGATCCAAAATTTTAGTGAAATTTGATACCAAAAAAAGTTTCTTTGACTCATTTCCTTTTTTAAAAATGTATAAATATATTAACATCACATTAATATTTCAAAAACTTGTTACGATAAATAGGAGTTCGTCGATATGTTAGTTTGTTCCCTTATAAAAACGAAGTAGCCTGACAGTATCATATTGAGTTGCAGCTAGATTTCATTTTGGTCGTTTTGATAGAAGTAATGATTGGTTTCCCTTCTCAACTGCAATCCACACGATTTAAAATGATTCATACACTGGATTGACGACATTTCAAGGATACGTTGTATGTCAACTTATATATTAACAATTTGTAAATAAACAAATTGGACATAGCAGTTCTAATAACATCACAATGTGCAGTTTAAATACAACAAAAGCAAATAATTAAATAGACACGTTAAATTATGTTGCTATGAAAATAGTTTAATATTTCTGAAACACTGGATACTAAAAGATTTATGAAACTTGAAAGACATGGTATACCTGGTTTGCATGTTTATATGCATGTTTAAAACATAATAGGCAATATTGGTTGTGAAAGGACATTTACTGCATAGATTTCTAAAACATTAATAATGTTGTTTACATGTGAAAACAAAAAACACAACTCGCAGTGTTGTGCTTTCACGAGATTAAATCTTCATTTAAAAGTCATTTCTGATGACGTTAGAAGTAACCCTCCATGATGTATATAAATACCAAGAACATTTTATGCGGGTTCATTCTAAAATAATGATTGCAAATATTTGATTCAGTAATTTACGGTAAAAAATCATACACTAGTTGGAGTAAATGACGGGGAAAAAATAGTGTCATGTGTCTGCCTTTAAATGTTTTGGAAATACTTTTGTTGATTTTGGTTGAGACATATACTATAATTTTGAAGGACCCTTTACATTAGACTTTTTGACGAATATCGAATAAACATCATATTGTTTTCAAAGATAGGCCTATTTGTTTGCCAGGTGTCAAGCAGCCATATCCTTCATTTATTTATGTGAAACATAAGGAACTTCCTATACTACTATTACTAGCAGGAATAATATGCAACAGTTAGCATACTTTAAAGGCAAAATGTATTTTTTCTAAAGACACAGGCTGCGAGATATTGTATATTCAAGTTATTCAACAAACGACATCTATACCTCTTATTCCTTTAATTGTCGCATTCACGTCGAAGAGGGGGTACTACTCGACAAGTAATTGCTTTGAATTGCTTTGAGCATGCGCAATTGGATATCTAATACTTTCGTCTCGTTTTCACTTTGCATAGAAACGAAGCAAAAGTTTAGCCATTCATACAATTGAGATTGAGCATGCTCTGAGCAATTACTACGTGTACACTGTGCAAGTATGCTAAAGGAGCTCTATACTTGTCCCTCTATATGGAACCCCTATAAAACGGTTCTCCAACGAAACAAAAAAAGGTTCTGTTAAGGCTTCATAGAACCTTTATCCCCCGCCTTATTTTGTGTTCCTTTTAGAGCCTTTTGAGGTTCTTTAATACTTGAGAACCATTTTTGAAGGCTCCATTCTTGAGGGTTCCATATAGAGGACAAAATGGTTCTAAGTTAAACATTTTTTGCTTCGAGTGTACCCTTCTCGACGTGAATGCGCCAATAGAATAAGGTTTAAAGTGACTGTGTTGCAATAATTCCCAACTTGGTTGGTTGGTCGTGACTCGCGAGTCTCAGCGTTTGAGGTTAACGTTTTCTTTTCTTAGGGTCCCTCATGTAACTAAAATTAACTTTGCGTGGTCACATTATTTCCATGGGAAATTAGGCACATAATTCACAAAGTTAGATTTAGTAACATTGACAAATTGAATAATTTCAAGTAGCACACTTTAAATATAACATTAACCATGGACGATTTGACACGGCAACGACGTAATTCCTGTTACACATCCATGCAAATCCTTCAAATATCAATAAACATACTACTTTAAGGCCATTTATATACAAGTTTTACATAAACTTTACATATTTACACTATAAACAAGTAATTGCGGGATTAAATATCCAACAATAATATTTTAAAATAGAATTTAAAATTCGAAATATAAATTTAGTGCATTAGAAACAAATAAACACACAAGTACTCTTAAATAATTGCGACAATGCGTCAGTACTTTGAGCTTAAAACAGAAATACACATAAATAAAGGCAGTGTCTCACAAATAACAGTAATTGGAGATGACTGAATCCAGGTAAAACGTTGACTCTGTGTTCAACAAACTTGAACTTAGCGGCAAAATGATGATGACAAGGGGTCAATGATTGCATATCTTTCAAAAAAAATCAGCACAAAACTTACATTTTCAGTATAATAACAAAGCGTCTCCAATCAAATTAATTTCGCTCAACAACATTGCCTTCGTGAAATTGTTCGAAATTAACAAATCATTTTGAGTTTCACGATGTATGTAAGTGTATACAGCAATCTGCAACACGTTTGTAATTACAGAATTGTCATAGTTCGGGTAAAATATGCTATGGCCAAAAACACAAAATAGAGAAAATACAGGTAGAAATGGTCAGTTTGATCCATTTGTTTTGCACAAGTTTGTACATGATCAAGGAAAATATGTTTTATGTATCTCAATCCTGTACCAAAACATTTGCAATCTAGTCAATCACTACAAGTTCCCATGTCTAAGTTAGCACCAACAATTTTGAAGGTAATACATGTCAAATAATACCCGGTTTGGACTACCCAATGAGAAATCCTAGATTTCCTGCAATCGGACGTTTATTTGACACGTTAAATTCCTTTAAGAACAACCATCAGATTGGGAAAAATTTCAATTACTTGTAATTCACCAAGTAATATATCTTTTAAGATAACATGTCTCACCTCTCTTTGCTGATTTGAAATATGCTTGAGGCACAGAAATATAGTAGTGTCGATATTTCGACAAATTAACACATTTTCTCCTTCTTACAATTGGCAGAAGCTGGTGAAATAGGGTGCAACAAATCTTAAGTTTTTGCATTACCATCATCTTTTTGTACAAGTACATTCACCAGCACAACCCTTGAGTGAACAGGAAACAGTGAGACGTTTCGAAAGCTCTCAGGTGAGCAAATTAACTAGCTTTGAGTAACAGTTTAACCTAATCAACATCATCTTTTTGTGTTTCAATGCACTATTCGTCCTCAGGGCGAAAAAGCACTGATATATTCTAACCCTTGAAGATTGAGTCCTTTACTTCTTGAAGTAGAAGTACGTGCCCATACCACTTTCTAAACCTACTGTGGATCTGAACAGAGGTATAGTTTAATGTGAAGCATAACCAATAGGTATACCCATACGCAAACTATAAATGGGGGGAAATGTCTGGAGCATGTTAAAGTTGCTAAAAGTTAAAAGCTAAAAGTAATTCCATACAGTGAAACAGTTCATGCACATCTTAAGTTCATTAAAATAGTTTTTAAAATTGCAGTTATGGTGTTTAGTGACGTTTATTGAGAGGATTGAGGTTCCTGATTTTCATAAGCAACACAACTTATGATTACAATATTGTATCTTACTAACTTAAAGGAAGTCATAAATTAAACATATCAGGTGGTTGGTTATACGAGGAGGCTTCTGTCAGAGATGAACGTTTTAAATGAAAGCATTTCGTTGTCACTATGCTTAAGAATTGTCTCATACCAGCTTCATTGAAATTTTGATATTTTAATATCGTGAAAGGTTCAAATTTATCATCCAAGAAAGTAATCAAATCATCAAGTTGGTCACCGATATCATCTATTCTTAGCTACCCTAATACCAAGAATTATTAAAGCTTTCTGTTACTTTAATGCTAGTATAATAGTATAGCGGGGATAGACTAAACAGTAAACTTGACATCCCCGGAATGAATCATCGCTATGATCACATCAGCCACAACAAAATGAGGGTATTAAGGTCGGCGTAAACCTATTTTGTATAGAATTGATCTATAACAGGGCCTTTTAACTCTGCAACTGCTGATCCAAACCATATAAAAAAAAAATACATTTGAACGGGATTGACGAGTCAAAGACACTGATGATGTCAGATAATGGCGTAAACGTGCGGTCTTTGAGTTGATGATTTTCACCAAAATATTTCTGGAAAGCCCATCTAAAATGTTGGTTGAGTATTTTTTGGATTTTGTTTTCACTTTTAAAAAACTAGTTCTATAATTGTCTACGAAGTGTTATCTCGATTATTTGAGCTTTCTTGATGCATATTTGTTTTAAATTATAAGGCAAAAATTCGAAATATATATACTTTTAAATGGTTTAGATCACGGTTGCCGAGTTATAGCTGGAAAACATTTCCCCACAAATACTGGGTTCACACCTACCTTAACTAAAAGCTATCAAATGCTACGCCAGGTTGCCGCCAGATTAGCCATGTCATGCACTTGATGTTTGAACACAACAGACAACAAATCCACAAAGCTTTAAATACTGGTTCCAGACACCATGTACATTGTACTTACACCATGAAGCAGTGTTGGGTGGCTTGTTCTTAAACGCTTCCTTTCACTTAACATTACTGTACTTGTCATGAATTTGGTGCATTATGTTTGATTTCAGCTATAATTAGAATTCCTTTAATGTGGCAGATTAAAGTGACTACACATTTTACTTGCACATTGTGGTTATTTATAGGAGGTAAATAATTAAAGTGAAAGGTAGAAGATAAACATACTCTGCACAACAACTTCCCTTCTAGAGATTGTTAAAAATAAAAGTCTTGTCATTTTAATAACGTTAATAAACACAAGGAGAGTTTGAATCTAATTTTTGTACATTTAGACACCTCATTTGTGACATTTTGTCCGGTTTTAAATAAAACACACCCTCTTGATGACATCTACATGCTTTGGTTGTTGCACTAGATTGTACTATACCAATACAATTACGGTAACAATGCAGTGAATTGTATTGGTCTAAAACAATTCACAACAACATTCAAACGCTGTGATGGATGTGTTCAACAGTGTGAGGTTTATTCTTTGCTGGATAACATGTCACAAACGATGTGTCTAAATGCACGTAATCAATTTGTTTGTGCTCCTGAGTGTAATATTACGTTACAATAGTTCATATTAATTGTAAATGTCTCCTCGAGAATAGGGGCTTTTGTGCAGTGTACGTTGATACACTGAGTCCAAGACTAATACATTTTGTTATTCAAGTGTTTCATACATTTATCATTAACACTAATGAGACCGAAATAATAATTTCAGTTAAAGTTCTTAGAAAACAAAGCAATAATTGTGCACATCGACAACAATTTTGCACATATATAGCATTTGGCAAAGAACACATTTTCAGTCATTCAAACATTTTATAACAAAAATACAAAAACACGTTTTAAACAAGTTCCGTGTAATCTGTTGAATCTGCGTCTCCATTCCGTGCATTATTGGCATTGTTATGGTTTTCGTCAGGTACAGCTGGAAACGAGGGCTTTCTTTCAAGTAAAGGTGCAACACTTGTCGGACTAGAGGGAAAATCCTCACAAATTCCACTCGTCGGACTCGAACACGAAAAGTCTTTTGACATGACAGAACTGCCATGACTTATAACTGAAGTTCTAGGGTCTTTCATGCTCATATACCCATCATCATGTCGAGGGAGTAACATATCATGTGGGGGTACTCCTGTTGGAATCTCGACACTACTAGCTCTTTTTCGAGGCCGATCGTAAAGGGCCAAATTTAAATTTAAAGGTCGTTTCTTTGGCACTGAGTAATAGCTTTTAGGTCCACAATAATGTGCAGTTGATTCTGTCTGGCTAACACTTCGACGTAATTGAGAAACTCTAGGTCTAGCTGATTCATTGCTTGAATTATAATTTATATGATTGTCTATAGAGCTCTTTGATTTTGATTTTCGTCGGGGTGGGATAACAGTTTCCCGAAAACTACTTTGGCGGACTGGTGGCGACACCAACAAACCAGGATGTCTACCAGTAGACGGTGGCGGTTGACTTCTAGTGCTTGCTTGCCGTACAAGTGGTATCGCAGAGTCCATGTCATTATTACGGGCTGCCGATACACTTCTCTCCTGAGTACTGGACACGCTACAGGGAGGACTCGGGTCAGCCCCACTTTTTTGATTTGACGTTTGACTCAGTTGTGTTGAGGTTATTTGTCTAGGTGAACCAATGTTGTTGACGTTTGTACGAGGATTAGTCTTTTGTATCTCTCCATTGACACGTCTTATTCGACCCAATCGCCACATACCTTGTGGCTGATTTAGGGTCATATAATCCCGATCACCAGCTTGAGATCCATCAAGCCCTATATATCCATCAGGGCCAACCATCATGGAGCTCACCTGCATTCGATTATGTCCCTTCCTTTCCGCTTCCAATTTTTTTATTCGTTTCTTTAACACAACAATGTATGCCACTAAAAACACAATGGTGACAAGGGAAAACATCCCTATCATTATGGCCAACATGAGGTAACGTCCTGATTTTTCCTGTCCGCCGGTAGAAGGTGCTACAGGAACTGTTACGTCTCGAGGGTTGGACGGAAAGCTAATATAAGGCGAGTGAGTAGGTACAAATTTCCCGTAATTTTGACGAGTAATATCTCCGGGTCCCGTCTGTCGACTGTTTCGTTGCGTAGCGGTGTCGATACGTGGCGAATTACGATCATAGCAATTAGCGTCATTTAAAGTTAATCCAATAGGCATACCATAGGCAACTTCCCCTACTAGTGTTTGCGCACCACCGTCTGAGGTAGCAAATCCATAGAGTGCTACTGAAAACTGAACGTCAAGCTCTCGGTGTTCAAGCATGTGCTCACCGAGTGCTAAATCCATTTGAGCTATGCAGTAATCACGATTTCCAACTCTTTGGCGCAGCTGTGTAAGACTGCTGAAAGACGTCTCCGGAAGCTGAAACATGTTGTGGTATAGCGCCCCCGTATGTTGGCAATCGACAATGACATTGACGTGGTGACTGAGGGTTTGTAATGAAGATACAGGGGTTGTGAAATAAACCGGGTCCCTAGGGAATTGTTCTAATGCTGGAACAATCATCATAAATGGATCTGCTCGAGACTTATCGGCTTCCCCTCCTTTACTATACTGCATTAGAAGCACAGGTCTAGAAGAGGTTACAATACGACTTTCATCAGAAGGTACTTGAAACTCAAAGAACCCTCCAGAGTGCAATGTCTGTCTCACGAGGCGCTCACCTTCAATTTCAACCATTGTATTATCTCTACTAGCAATAACACGAAAAACATCCCCGGCTTCACGAGTCCGCAATGGGCTTGTGATAAAGTGTTGTCCCCAAGTGTTAACAGGAGGGATCATCTCCACAAGATGATCACAATAGGAAGTACCAGTAGGTACATCAGCACACTTGCTTCCAGATATCACCCCGATGGGTTTATCTGATTCTATATGAGTTCCAGTCAAATCATCATTTTGACTGACAAAATGAATAACTTGCAAACGATCAAGTGTTACACTTAACACATTGTCTCTTGTGTAAGTCCGATCTTCGTACATCACGTTTCCTGTTAAAGTAATCGTTACCATTGTATTTTCATGAACTCCCATTATAAGAAATTGTGATCCTCGATTTTGCCTTAAGATCCTAGCAGGTACATTATAAGAAGCTACAAAGTATTCTGTGCCTAAGGCATCTGTAGGAAGTGCGAGATAAGCATCCATGGAAGTACCTTGATCCACGCCATAAATATTGATATCTTGATCTGCGGTGACTAAAACTGCTCTAGAACTAGGCCCTGAACTCGGGATGTCGACTTGTTTGTAAGACGCACTTTCATCAATCGTTCTTCGTAAATTTATTCCTTGGGCTTCGATTGTGACAACAGTCCGGGTACGTGATGCTCCGACAATATATAGAGATGGATTGGTATTATCAGCACCCAATGTGTCCAAGAAACCAACCACGAATTCGGTACCTTTGCTGTCTCTTCTTGTACAGTCTCTTGCACCTGTAAAAAAGGGAAACAATAAGAGTTAAGAAGATCAACGGTTTAGCGCACAGTCTAGAAATAGTACTAAATGAGAGGTAACAGTTTGGGCGCGCCCACTTCTGAATTAATATATCTCTTCGGGCTCATTTCATGAAAATGTGATTGTGTCACTTATTAGAATGATGCATTACGAAAAAGGAAAAAGGGGAAATGACTTCCAATGCTTCAATGGGAATCGCACCTGTCAATCTTGGATCGTGGAGTCTAGTAGAAAAAACAGAGTCATATTCTCGGTTTACAATGAATTGACATTTCATTTCTTTGTTCAGCTGTTCTTTATAACCAACTGACATTTAATGTTACCAAAAATCCCCGAATGAACACCAACAAATAAATAATACAAGGCAAAAATATAACGACGAGGTTGCAGTCAGGAAATCGCTGTGTCGTAAATCACTCTGTGAAGATGCGTGCAAGATGTCTGGGGACTAAACGAATTCATAACATCAGAATCATCAACAAATTTGTGTTTCTTATAAGCGTTTTTGGAATATGGCTGAAAAATGATTAAAAAAAACCAAAAAAACACACAGAGTGGGATAATTCTTGAATCGTTGCAAAAACTACTATTATCAAATCTAGAATCTGTTTTAATAACTAAAGATTTATATTAATAAATCACAATCCTGTAAATATTTGCTTTCATTTCTTGACGCTGATTATTTGAACATCTGCAACTAGCCCATTGCATTACAAAACAAATATTCATTGCAATCCGTATAGATTGTTTTAACGTTGTGACATATTAGCTTACGCAAAATACTGAAGCATCCTCAAAATTAAGAACATTATAATGAATGAGGCAATTTTCAAATGCGTTTCACAGTGAGTAAATTGGACAACTCGATCCGACAAAAACTATAGTAATTAGAAAGTTACACTTGTTAATCATGGTGCATAGACATCTGGGCACATAGCCTTGATATTAATTTTTGTGCTCTTAAAGGTTCATTGTATCCGACTAAGTACATATCTGCATTAGGTCCAATCAACTGCAACTGGATATTTATATTTGTGCAATTCGTCTTTTTATCAAATTTTAAAATATATAAATACATGGTATAAAAAATGAAATATTTTTAAAGATAGTTATGCAGGCGTAACATTTTAAGGCTCTTAAATATCATGTCC
>JAUMTS010712236.1:0-12390 GCA_032273385.1 Ophiopholis aculeata | reverse complement strand
ACCCAAACGCAATGAATTGCTGTGGCCAAAGGTCAGGAAGGGGTCATCCGAAGTCAACTGGAGGCTAATTCGTTTAGGAACACTCTATGACTTCGACATTTGGTCAGAAGAACCTCTGACATAAACAAAATACATTGCTGGGGTCAAAGGTCAGGTAGGGGTCATCATCAAGGGTCAACTGGCGAACAATTTGCATAGGAACACTTTATGACTACCAAATGTGGTCAAAAGAACCATTGACCAGATTGAAATACATTGCCGGGGTCAAATGTCAGCATGAGGTCAACCTATATTCTACTCAAAAATCAAATCTGGCTGGCTGACAGGTTTGATTTACGGGTTCAAAGCCGCGCCAAGGTAATTTATGAAGTAAATGGATTCATTGAAAACATAAATTAAAAATAAATTAAACATAATAACATATTGACTAATTAATAATTACATTTTAGATAAAGAAGTTTAAAAAAAGAGAAATGGTTCAGTACAAAACCATAACACTTACCGTTACATAAATGATACAACAATCCCGAACATGATTTCCTTATTAAAGTTAATCCTTCTTTCTTTACAAAACACATTTGATTATGATGACCCAGTACATTCTTTCACTATGAAGCCTGACACTGGAAATTTTCATCAAGTCCAAAAATAGAACTGACTCTAAACTGGTATATAAAATATTGCACCACTCAAAGTAAGACTTGCATCATATGTGTTTATCTTTATCCCCTCCTTGGATTTCGAACCTTTCACTCAGCACAATTAATTGGTCACAGTGCATAATTCACTGCAAGAGGTAAAGGTCAAGTTCAATTACTAATTTACTTTAAAATCCACAATAAATTGCACAATAAAATGCTATCAATGAAATGATTAGGGTACAATCCTTTGCATTATAAATCGTCACTAAATGTACACAATTTTACTAAAAGTTTCCCCAGGACTCTCTCAACTGTCCTATTAATGTTTTATAGGTTAAAAGGTCAAAATACCCGAATTAGAACTGTCACTCTACACCCAAAATTAGAAGAGAGATGCATCTCTCAAACTCAAACAAAGCTATTGCGCCACTGCAAGAAAGGGCTAACGAAAAGTTCATACTGGTAAAGGAGCAACAGCGAAGTTCAAATCATTATTGGGTTTAAACAAAGGTAGATTAAATCTGAAATGCTGTATGAACCCATTTGTAAACTAAAATTAAAACATAACAAACAAACAAACAAACAAACACACATGTGTCTATAAAATAGGGAAAGGGGCTCAAATGCTCCGGGTGCTCTAGTAATTACAAATATATTGACCTTTCTTCGTCGTTACAATTGGGACATTCTACAGTTACAACTATGCTTTTCGATTTTTAAAGACATTTTGGCATATCCTTGGTGTAAGACATTAATAAATTAGACTAGTGTATCAAATTGATGAATTGTGTAGATTTATCTAAGGAGTGTCTAAATGACCACGGTGTCTGACTCATCAATGATCTTCTAGAAGGTCCTTTATCTCATACGACCTTGCAAAATATGAGTTCCGTACGAGGTCCATAGCTAGGAAGAAACGGTTGATTTAAATCGCCCTCCCTTTTGTGGATTGCGCAGTCTTATTAATGATAACATACAATTGCGAACGTTTTTTTTTTTAAATTATGTTTGAATATTCATGAACTTGTGATCCTTATGCTAAAACGTACGAGGTTGATATTAAGCACGGTGGTACACAGGGTACAGCTGCCCGATGTTTGTGATTAGGTTTTTGAAGTGACCTCACGGGTCTAAGTTCACTTATAGGCCAAATTGCTTAGGAATGCTTTGTAAATAACAAATGTGACCTTACACGAGCTAATAAGGTTTTTTGAGGGAGATATCAAAATTGAGATTTGAACTCAAAATATTTGTCATTAACTAAAAAACAGTTTGACACCAAAGTCATTCTCATACAGCATTCCAATCAATAGTTAAATATGATTTAATTTCATATTATCTGACCAGTTTAACAATATTTATCAAGTTATGGGCGGCTTAAAATTATCGATTTGTATACAATCTTAAAGAAGAAATAAAAAAAATAGGATTACAAGTAATTTCCTGTCAATTATGTATAATTTTGAGTCATTAATCTGGTAGAATACAATGCTTATCAAAGTTTGTTTTAGAGCACAATTCTGTTTTTCAGAGATGCTGACCTCACTCTACACTTTTTACTTTTGAATTTAATAGCAAAGCGTCTCATTAGCTGGTGTTGGGTCAGAAATATGATCAAATGAACCTCTGACCCAAACGTAGTACAATGCTGGGGTCAAAGGTCAAGCAGGGGTCACCAGGGATTAACTAGAGACTAATTTGCTTAGAAACACACTCTATCTGACTACCACATTTAGTCAGAACTACCACTGATCCAAATGCAATACATTGTTAGGTCAAGTAGTACTAGAAGTCATAAAGAGTCAAATACAGGTCAATTTTCGTAGGAACACTCTATGACTAAAACAATTGGTTAAAAAAGCAACTTAATCAACCAATTTTATAACCTAAATGTCAATTTGCTGAGGGAAATATAATAACAGTGCTACAGATGCTCTAGTTGTATCTAAAACTAGAGCACCCGTAGCACCAATTTCAACATAACATTTAACCCTGGAAGACCCCTGGCTGATTTTACGACTCCAGCCATGTTATTCAATTTGGTAGATGGTTCTTCTGACCAATTTCGGTAGTCATAAAGCCTTCCTTAACCAAATTTACCTCTTATTTGACCCTGAGACTTGGTGATACCTACTTAAACTTTAACCCTAGCAATTATTGCATTCGGGTTAGTAGTTATTCTAACTAAATTTAGTAGTCATAGACCCTAGAGTGTTCCTAAGCAAGTTAGCCTCTAGTTGACCCCGATGACTCCTACCTGACCTTTGACCTCAGCAATGTCGTTCGTTTGTGTCAGAGAGTCTTCTGACCAAATTTGGTGTGCACAGAGCACTCCTACGCATATTGGCATGTAGTTGACCCCGGGTGACCTGTGCCTGATCTTTGACCCTTGACCCCAGCAATGTATCGACCATGAACACTTTAGCTTGACGAAACCCATAGCCGGACAAACACAGACAGACTCTATATTGTTATTAATAAAGATAGCCAAAAGTATTACAACACCACAACAATCATAAGGTTACACATTTAGTACAAGTATTTTCACCTCTTTTATTACACCTATATATTATAATGTGAATGTAATCGTATACCTTATAAAGGCTATACATGTAGTTTTTTTACATCCTGATCAAAGGCAAGACATTTGGTCCTATTTTATGCTTTCATCCATTCAAATTGCATGTTTGGTTCAAAAGTTATTGCAATTTTCAGGTCGATATCTAACGCAATGTCGACACACACAAAAAAAAAAAAACCTAAGAAATGTATTTATTGTTTGTTGCATACATTATTCAGTTTGTAAAACATTGTACACAAATACCTCTTTGCATGAATAAATTGGCATATTATGTAAATTATGTGTTTCTAGACTAAATCTCGAAATATTGCAAAACATTTAGCCCTTTTGTTGCATATTTGGCCTGGTTTTGAGTTTTAAAGCCATTCTCATTGTAAAAGAGATTTAAAAATAATAACTTTTCTTGGTTTGACGTAAGAAAATGGGACACAAATTTGTCTTGTTGACGCATTACTGGCAAGAAGAAACAAGTTTTAAAGTTTTCCCCCATCCCTGGAGCCCCCCCTAACCCCCGAGATAACTAAGCGCTAAAAACCAAAATGGTCGCATTTTTGTGCAAATTACATGACGTTTGACTTTTTAAAAAAATGGTTTATCCATGTATACATGTAGAGTCGCTGGGACCAATAATGAAGAATTTTTGTTTATAGTAGACCATTTCCTTAAGCATACCTTTTAACCACAGATAATAATAAACATCGTACATACACAACCTACATTTTAGAGAAAAAATCAGATCAATAAAGAAAATGCAATTAAACCACACCATAGATCACACAATCCTTAAGGTTGGTGTAAACCCACTATTTTTGGACATTTTGTTGTAGCTATAACTCGACAACCGCTCATTGAAAAATATAAAAGTACACATTTTTACAACGGCATTGACAAGCCAAACACACTGATGACGTCACATTCTGGCAAAAAAACTCGGTTTTGGAAAAAACCGTAAAAAAACGTGGTTTTTGGCCCTAAATTTCTTGGAAAGCCTAACTAAAATTTAGTTTGTGATTTTTTTTTTCTTTCTCTTTTTGGAAACTAAATCTAATTGTCTAGGAGAAGTTTTCTCAATTTTTTTGAATTTCGCAATATTTTTCAAAATATTTCCAAAAAAGATCAAAAATTCCATATTTTTCAAAAAACTAAATTTTTTGACTTTTTTTAAAAGTATTTAAAAAAATATTGCGAAATTCCAAAATTTGAGAAAACAGCTCCTAGACATTTATATCTTAATTCCAAAAAGTGAAAAAAAATCAAAAAAATAACAAATTAAATTTTAGTTAGGCTTTCCATGAAATTTAGGGTCAAAAACCACGTTTTTTACGTTTTTTTCCAAAACCGTGATTTTTTGCCAATATGTGACGTCATCAATGTGTTCAGTTCGTCAATGCCGATCTAAAAATGTATACTTTTATATAGTTTTGATGAGTGCTTGCAGAGTTATAGCTAGAAAAAAATGTCCAAAAAAAGTGGGTTTACACCAACCTTAACTTCCTCGCTAAGAGAGACGGTCATGGTCAGTTGTCAAGAATAGTTTTACACGTGAAACAGCAATAACATTAATAGCAGACCACTTTTGTTTTATATAAATCATTAAAACAACTTTTTTTAACTTGGTGTAAACCAATGGTGATTGTTGCTGTAATATTATTAATATAGTGTAGTAATATTAAATTAGTTACAAAACTGGATTCATACCCAAAACGCAAGCGACAACACGCTGGTTAACCCTACCACCATCCGGCTGCAGTTGCCAATGGCATTGCCGTTCACTGGGAACGATTTAAGCACGCATAAGCTACAGTGGTTTCAAAACTGATGCCTTTCTAGTATAAATTCAAAAACATTTTGACGTAAGGATTCCCCGGAAGGATTAGACAGTAACGAAACTGGCAACAACTAAAACTACGTTCTAAACTAGTTCTCTATCTCTGAATTATGTATACTACTACATAACGTACGATGCTACTTCTTCACGGAACCTGTAATTCAAATAAAAAAAGAAGAACAATAATTTAGTCAGGGCGTCAGGATAACCATTTTCAAAAACTATACATCTGGCAAGGTGTATTGTCACATGGTCTAAGCCCAGTTGGTCTAATACACATATGGTCTAATACCAGATTGATGGAAGCGCTGTGGCCTAACGGTTAGAGCAAGAGACCAGTGATCTGAAGGTTGTTGGTTCTAACCCAGCCAGGTCAAGTGTGTTGCGTTTTTGGGCAAGACGCTTTATTCTCAGTTGCTTCATTCCACCTAGGTGTATTAATAAGGAGCGGTTAGAGGGGTAATCACAATCAAAGTTGGCTAAGAATTGCGGAACTCGGTGAAGCAGAGGTAATGTGTGATGTATCCTTGACAGCGGAATAAATGTTGAAGTGTGCTGGTACTTTGGTGAAGTGCACGTTAAATCATCAGGATTTATTTATTTTGATAGGTTTCTGATGCGGAAGTTGATAACGCAAAGTAACACATGGTGTTCAGTTCAGGCGATAAACGGAAATGCTGCGGTTTGCTAGATTTTCAAACCATGCTTTAAACGTGTTTTAGAAGAACTACATGTACTAGCCAATATCACATTAACTGTGAAACGACATGTTTTAACGGCTTAAGTCATTATGGGTGTCTAGGGTATAGTTTGGAAACATGTTTTGAACTATATTTTTCGATCTAAAAACACTGTCCTAGATTTAAATATGAGAAAAGGTCGAAGATAATTAAATGGTAAAAACCATCACTATTTCAAGGAGTTCTGAAAAACATAACTACAAAATTAAATGATGTGTTAGCTTTTTTGTATAAGAGAATATAATTTCTTCTCAAAGTAACCATCACTTGTATAATTCATTCAGCGTACGGATACGCAAATAATAGATGCTAGTGATCGCATGCCTTTTCTGAGATTAGTAACCAGCAATGTTGAGTCTACGTTTTAGTGGGACATGCGTTTTGCGGGCTATACGCAACAAGACACACAACGGTAGTTACAAATATTATAGCAAAAGTTCAGAACATTAACCTATTAACACATACATTGGTACTTACACTCAGGGCGTAGTTCATCACTCCAGTCCAGACAGTTGTTGTTATCATCACAAACATATCGTTGAGGAATACAACGTCCGTTGAGGCATCGGAACTCACATTCACCTGTAAATAAATGGTTAAAAATTGAAATTGAAAATGTAAGTTAGCCATGCAGATTACAATTGCAGTTCCAACCAGAACTTGTTTATCTAAACTTGTCCTATATCCTTCTTTTTTCATATTCCTTGCTTTTCTTTCTTATTACTAGCATGATCTTTTGATATTCTCTCCTATCCCTTGCTATCCTTTTTCTATCCTTTCCTATCCTTTAATATTCCTTGCTGTCTTTTCCTATAATTTCACATCCTTTCCTATATCTTGCTATCCTTTGCTACCCTTTTATATCACTTAGTTTAGTTTAGTTTATTTCCTTCATTGCACATATAACATCAAAAATCGACACGTGGTGCAAAAGCGAAACCCCTAACAGGTCCCTTAAACACACATTTTAAATAAAATTAATGAAAGTACAATACAAAATTAATACAGATAACAGCCAAGTAACAATATAAAAGAGTCATATTTTCATTATATACATAGTTAAAAGTTATAATATTTTTAAAAGATGTAACTAATCTCAACCTGGGGAGTCGAAAATTACATTACACAAGTTACCAGTGATGCCAACTATTTGGATCAAGTTTGTTCATAATAATGGTTTAAAAGTTAGTTTATGAAATGAAGAGGATTTGTTGTATTTTTTAAAGTAACTGGGATATCATTCCAGGATTTACATATACGATTAAAAAATGTCTGACTAAAAAAAATATTTGTTTTACACCTATTTGGGATTATTGAAAGGCAGTCGGAAGATCTTAAAGAATACGGATCAGAAGAACGGAAGAAGGTCCTGCCAGAGACATCAAGGGTAATCAAGTTGTGAAGGCCTTTGACGAACAGGATGTTGTCTTTAAACATACGACGCTGCTCGAGACTCAAAAGGTTGAGCTCCTTCAAACGGTATTCATATGGAAGAGAGCTTTAAAAACAAATCTTGTAGCCCTCCGTTGAACACGCTCAACATCTCTGGCAAGACATATATTAATAGGGGTCCAAATTCCTGAGGCATATTCTAAAAGAGGCCTAACATGAGCAAGATATAATATTTTTCTAGTTTGAACATCATTAATATCAAAACATGTGTACCGGATCATGCCTAACATACGATTGGCTTTGCAAATCGCCAATCGAGGTTGTTTGAAATAATAATACCAAGATCATTTTGCTGTTCAACATTTTTAAGACTATGCTCCCCAAGTTTGTAATTGTATGGAGTCAGATGGTGATGTTTACGAGTGTGGACATGAAGGACAACACACTTTTTGGCATTAAAATCAAGATCCCATGTCTTGCTCCACCTGTTGAGGGCATTTAAGACAAGCAGACGACCACTGCTTTTGAATGCTTTAAATGTAGTATCTGTCATACTTATTAATTATATATACATTCCTTTATTTGTTTTTGGAAATTTCAATATATATAGCAATATGTATTAATCTTAGTTTACAGGCAAGTAGTGATATATTTTAATAACCAAATAAACACTTGGAACAACGATTGTATATCGTCGATAGAATTATCAATGGATTGCGTTTAGCTTGCACAGCCGTGGAAAGATCCATCTCAATTTCAACATAATCGAACAGAAGAACGTGTTTCATTTAATAGTCGTATTTCGCGGGCATAGTCTACAGTTCCCCCGGAGAATAACGACAATATTACTTATCCGAACAAACCACTGGCAGTGAAATGCAGTGTGAATTTGGAGAAATCCAAATATTGACACTTACAATCTCTTTCATCCGTACCATCGCCACAGTTATTCCGTCCGTCACATACAAAGTATGGTGAGATGCAGCGATTGTTGTCGCAGGCATGCATATTTTGACCACATCTTTGTTTGCCTATTGGAACAGTACAGACATATAAAAACACATCACATATCCTTCTTTTTCTCTTGTTTACTTTCCTTTAATATTCTTTGTTCTGATTTTTCTTTCCCTCTATTTCTATATGTTTTTTCTTATATATTTTTTTCTTTTTCGGTATCATTTCTGCTTTTCCTTTTTTTCTTTATCTCATAGTTTATATACTCACGTATCTTTTTTGCTCTTTTATAATATACTAAAATTATGTTGAATTGAGTTCAGTAGCGAATTAAGTGAGATTAGTGTAATAAAGAACAAATAGTTGAAATTAGTATTATTAGAAACAAGTAGACAAATCCTCTTTAGGGTTCAGCCTACCTATCTCACACAATCTGCCTGTAAATCCTCGTCTGCATTTGCAAGTAAATCCATACAGGTTGTCAAGGCAACGCGCGCCATTCCTACACGGCTGACTTATACACTCATTCGTATCTGCAAGAAAACGTTTGTAAATTGTTTGTGTGACTATAACATATATGTTTATATGATAAGTATGTAATGTGTTTACTTGTGGAGCGCCGTAGTGTTATGGTGTGCGTTCTGGCTTGCCACGCAATGGGCCCGGGTTCGATTCCTGGTGCTGCCACTTGAATCGAATTTCGGGAACTTTGCCAAGTCGTTATCTGGCCTAGATACGACCTATTGAGGTAACTTTTCGACTTCCGCTCTACACATGAGGCAGTTGGGTAAATGAATCACGGGAGAATGCCGTTCTTCGGAGGGGACGTTAGGCCGTCTGTCTCATGTTCAGGACACTAATACATGTGCATGCAATCGTAGTCATTTTGGTAAAGAGTAGGAGTAGGGTGATAACCCCTGACTGAATTCGATTGGAGGTTCAAATCTTATTACCTGGTTCCTCGCATACTGCTGGTGTCAACTACAATCACTCATTATTCATCCACTGGTAGGTGAATTATTGGATGGGAGGTTCAAATCTTACTTGATTCTCGAATACTGTTGCCGTCAACCAAAATCGCTTTTTACTAATCCACTGGTAGGTGAAGAATTGAATCGGAGGTTCAAATCTCACCCGGTTCCTCGTATACTGCTGCTGTCATCCAACATCGCTCACTACTCACCCACTGGTAGGTGAAGTATTGGATTGGAGGTTCAGATCTTACCTGGTTCCTCGTATACTGCTGCCCGTAACAAAAATCACTCATTACTCATCCACTGGTATAGGTGAAGTATTGGGTTGGAGGTTCAAATCTTACCTGGTTCCTCGTATACTGCTGCCGTCATCCCAAATCGCTCACTACTCATCAACTGGAAGGTGAAGTATTGGATTGGAGGTTTCGATTCTTACCTGGCTCCTCTTATACTGCTGCTATCAACTAAAATCACTCATTACTCATCCACTAGTATAGGTGGAGTATTGGATTGGAGGTTAAAATTTTACCTGGTTTACTCTTTTCCTGTTGCCGTGAACTAAAATCACGCCTCACTCATCCACTGGTAGATGCACTTATGGCTTGTTACCACATTCCCATTAGAGATGTAAATCTAACCTGGTTTTGTACTGCTGCCGTCAACCAAATACGCTCATTACCCATCCACTGGTATTGGAGGTTCAAATCTTACCTGGTTTCTCGTATACCCCCGGGTATGGTATTGGATATTTAAACCATACCTGGTTCCTCGTATACTGCTGCTATAAACCAAAATCGCTCATTACTCGTCCACTGGTAGGTGTAGTATTGAATTGTTACTGTATTCCCGTCAGATATGTAATCGCTGAAATCTACACTATTATTTAAATAATTCAAAACGGCACGGTTATCGATAACAATAATGGCTACATTATTAAGAGAGAATACATCAATGGTGGACACAATTATACGTCTTCCATCTGGTGCGGTAATTTTCCAAGTGCATCCAAACCGATACCTAGATGGGTTGCGTTCTTCTAGATAGTTGAATGAGGTTATATTCATTGTTGTGTTTAATTTAAGCCTCAGATCCTGTTCTCCGCAAGTGTTCACTGTAAAAATAAGGATAAAGATATTTCAGAAATGGAACCATGTTTACTTTACAAACATATTTATGCCGCAATATATAGCCAAAACGGTACAAATCGCCATTCAATCAGACATTTAACGATAAAGTAGTCAGAGGCATTCCAACATACGTGAAGTTTTACAGCTATACTTTATATTCCAATAATGGAAACGATTTTGAACAAGTCCAGCTATTTGTATGCATGTTTGTTTTGTTTGTTTCGTTCTTAGCTTTTGGATCTGGTGGTTTGGATAGAAATAAAGAGGCTTGGTCCATCTGCCCCCTTATGATTTGCTTTTAAAGGCGGATGATCCTATGTTCATATACATTTGTTTTTTGTACTTCAAGCTTTTTAAACTCAACCACTTTAACACATTTTGCAAAAGTTTTAATTCAAGGTAGTCCCTTGCCCTGTTTAATAATAATAATAATAATAATAAGCGGTGTTTCTTGTAAGACGCATATAATGTCTCGGAGGACATCTCAATGCGCCAGCCATTATTATTACCCGCCATTAGGAAATCATTAGAACCATTTCGCCTTAAAATAGGCTATACTAGTTTAGTGTGGAACAGAACAAAAATAATGTAAAAATAAGCTTTAAGATATTCTTTAAAATGGTCGATTTTTTACAAGTAATACAATTGTAAGCAAGCGGAACAACAGTATAAAACCATTACCAGCATAACACGTTATTCCCATATACTGGTCAGGACAACTGCACAAATATCCATCGTCAAGGTCAATGCAGGACCCGCCATTTTCACATGGGGAGTATAGACACTCATTTATTCCTGCAAAATATAAATAAAAATTATTATAATTACACACTGACACAAACTGGGTTACCTTGATACCTTCCTAAGCTTAATTCTTGTATCTGCCCTCAAATTAAAGCACGCAGTTACTACACCATAAATGTAAATTTAATTTATAACAATGTTCACCTTTAGTTTCAAGTCAGTACTAATCCCGAGTGAAATACTGTTTATCCAAATAATAAGTATGACATATACTATATTTTGTCAAACGAAACCAGTTTAAAGTCTACCTTTCTTCAATTTTCTCCAGGGTAAAACAAAGTATCTATTTATGCTCTACATTATTAGATACTGCATTTTTACTTTGGAGGGCGATTAAACTTAACCTGAACTTCTACTTTTGACTCAGAGAATTTGTATTTTGATTTTGAATCTAAAACGGATCTTAAACTGTTTGTGTTCTAAATGAATGTACGTTCACACTTGTGTACGTGCAGGTGAATACAGTACTAATATAAGTTTTAACAAGATTAGCACTGTAATTAAATACCATTATATTTTGATTGTATCACACAGTCTTGTGTTGCAGTGGCGCCGTTTTTACTTCCGGAACTGGACAGAGATATTTGGCATGAATTACCAAACATTTACAGCTCCCTTATCCGATCGGAAATCATCAGGTCAAGAGGTGAAGAGGAGGCAGCCACAAGATGTCTTCTGACGAGGATCGTGTTATACACTCGAAAAATTTAAGGTAATACAATTCATGCTATGAATGCTAGTTTAAACCTTAATTAATTGCTTGTGTTCTGTAGATATACCTATGTACCATTGTGACGAGACTGTTGTATTCTACTATGTACGCAAAGTAACAACACAATATATTGTATTATTGTTCATATTACGCTTCAAAGTAGTAACGAAAACATCAGTGTATTTTATATCTTGGGGATTATAATAAAGTCAACAATTCTTTTAGAAATAAAGTATCGATCCACGCGCCTATTGGGCTATTCCAGATTAATTCCGCACCCTATGAAAGACACTGCTGGAATTTAGGGGTGAGTTGGCAGCTGGATGTAATATGTCAAAACAAACCCTATGGAAGACACTGCATGAATTTGGAAGAGACACAGATGGAATTTGGTATTGGCCTAAAATATTTAAAGCCAACTGAACCAACAATGTCTTTCATAGGGGTTGTATATAGCAACTGCTAAATGTTATGTTCAATAATCAATAGACTCATTTTGAGACGCTGGAATTTATGTGTAGTTGCTGCTGGAAAATCAGGCCTGAAATGACGCCTGAATTCAATTGTGTTCAATCATCCTGTTGGAATTGAGATTTTTACCTGTGTTTTCCATGGGGGGGGGGGGGGGGGGGGGGGG
>JAUMTS010712125.1:0-12390 GCA_032273385.1 Ophiopholis aculeata | reverse complement strand
ATTGGAGAGAACGATCTTGGCTATTGGGCTTATATTGTTAAAGCTGCTCCGTCAATAGGTGTAATGGCAGCTGAGGGCAAAATGGCCTTCAACAGGAACAAAACTAGCCAGTATCTCACTAACCTCAAAAAAAGTGATCCGAAACAGTTTGCTGCAGTTATGAAGAAGATCCGGAAAACAACAAGGAAATGGGAAAGACGATACACTAACCGCTCAGCATTGAATGAACAAAGGAAAGCAGACAAAGTAAAGATGGCCAAGGCAGATCATGATCAGAGAATCCGTAAGAAGAAGCGATTAGAAACCGAGAGACGGAAGTACATAAGGGAAACTGGAGGAGAGTGTAAGTGCACCAAAGATGTTGATGATCTTGTCGACCAATTTACATCCAAAACACAAAAACTCACTGCACTTAGAAAACACACTACATATCTAAAGAGCAAATACAACCTTGGCAAGGCGGTTCCTGAGAGGTTGAAGACTGCACTAGCATTTGACAACCCACAAGAAAGAAACTCAGTTGACAAACTGAAGGCTAATCTCAAAGAACTCATCAAATACATCAAGGAAGAAAATTTGCCACCACCTGAAGTTGACATACATGTTCAGGAAGGAGATACAGAGTCAGATGGGGATGAAGAAGTAGCAGAAGGAAACTTGGGAAAGGAAGATGAGCAACAAACAGAGGAAGAAGAGGATATAGACTCAGATGAAGAAGAAGATATAGACTCAGATGAAGAAGATGGGGAAGAATCGATGGAGATTAATGAAAACTTGGACACTTATTCATCATGGAAGCTAGCAGAAACAGTTGCTGTTGCTTTTGAGGATTCTTATTATCTTGCAGTTGTAAGCAACGTGGTATCTGAAAATGTGGCAACATTGAACTGGTTAAAGCCCCGTTCAAATGGAAAATGGGGTCCACCGTCTACCGTAGTTGATGAAGCCAGTGACGTAGAAATACAGTTTGTATTTGCCTGGGGATTTGAACTGATACCTGACAGTTCAATGCGCTTTTTCACATTGAACCAGACAACTTGTGAGGAAATAAGGGGAAGTACAATGCATATTACAACAAATACTTTGCACCAAAACATTAAATCGTTTTAGGCTATACGTGGGCTATTTTCCGCAACTTATCTTAAAACTCAAAATTGAATACGGTCGACACGTCTTCATGCTTGATTTGTTCAAACAATGCAAAATCTCATATTAAAAAAATTAGCTAATTTACATATTTTTAGCTCAATTTGGAAGTTTTTACTTCATTTTATACAGTGAAATTGTGTATTTATGTGTAAACTGTCAGTGGGCCAAATTTCATCCATAAGAAACAAAGGAAAGTGATAATATGCCCAAGAAAACATGTTTTGCTTGAATTTAGTCATTTTTGAGGCATACGATGGGCATTTTTGTACAAAAGGGGTATTTCAAGGTCATCTATTATGCAAATTAGCAGTTTCAAAAACTTTGTATCTATTTGAGTAGCAAGTATACATGGCAGTTGGCACAGAAAAGTCAAACTGAACTCACCTTACTGCTTATTTTTGCTTTGATGCCTTTCCGAAAATGCCAAAAATTCAGTTTTATGTGTTTTTTTGAAGCTGCGGTGGGGCTATATTTGAATGAAATGGGTATTTTAAGGTCATTTATTATGCAAATTTGATATCCAAAAAGTTAAAAATTTAATTTGTCATGAAGTATGTATGCCAGTTAACACAGGAATATAAATTTGATGACATCCTATTGTGTATTTTCACTTTTACACCTTGGGGAATATTGAGTTTCGAGCCATTTCGGACATTGCGGACATTCATTTTTTGAATGAAAATGACATTTTAAGGTCATATTATTTGCAAATTAGAGCTTTCAGAACTTTGAATTTTACTTTTCTCTTAAGTATGAATGCCAGTGAATAAAGGAAAGTTAAAATGAAGATGATTGCCTCTGTATTGTATCTTAAATTGTGTGTTATATATCATGTTTAATGCTATTTTGGGCTGTTGCCGTCAACATTTTCGGGTGCAAAACTGGCTTTTTAAGGTCTAATGTGAAGCAAATTATGGGTTTTCTTACTCTGAAATTAAATTTTTCCTGATGTATGTATGCCAGTTAACAAAGAAAAGGCAATTTGAACTTGGTTTACAACATAAATTTCTTATACCTTCACTTTGAATATTGACTTCTGTGGCTTTTCTACCAAACTTGGTCAATTGGCCATTTTCCCATAGAGAAAAACTAAGTTTTTGCGATACTCTTTTGATCATAAAATCACTTCCCATTACCCGTTTTCATTCATTCAACCAACATTTTTTTTCTTTTTTCATGATCTATCCATTTAATGGCAAAAGAAAATGATAAAATGCAAAAAACAAAATAGTGCGCTACCCCTACTTTGAAGTCTTCACTTAAAGCTCTTTGCAGAGCCACCAATTAATCAAAGTGAGCAAGGGGTGGCTTATAATCATACTTTCACAGAGAAGTTAGTTCTTGTGTTTTTTATGATTTGTTTGACTCTGTCCGATCAAATTTAGTAGTTTAGTGTATATACGGTTCAAAATATCAATAGGCCTACAAGAAGTTGGAAAACAAAGGTTAAAAAAAAAAAATCTGCCCGCCCGGCCCTACCCTAATTTTCAAATGGCATGTGACGCCAATACAAAAAAATTTTGGCCTTATCAATGACGTGTCACTTACTTTGATCAAACATGAAGTGTTCCTGTTGGATTGCCTGGTCATTTTGTGACATAAGGATCTTGTGGATGAGAGGAAAAGCCCCCGCTTGCCAAAAAGAATAACACCCATCAACCAGCTTGTTGGTTCTACCCTGGAAGCCCCCTTCATACTTCATCTGACGATTACATAGCCATCGCTACAGAGAGAAAACGATAATATGAGAAAAATTGCAAAATGACATTACGGCACTTTCTATTTCTGGGAGTCAAGACGGGGTTAATTAAAGCTGCTATATAAGGGTATTATAGGGATACAATTGTACAGCCCAATATGTCGCTTTTTCAGAGAAATAAAAAACAAGGAGATCAAATTTGAAATATAACGATCCTGTAACATTGTCCAATTTGATAGTTGGAGCAAAATTAACTCACATTCTTGTAGCAAGCCTCGGACAATGTGAAATTTTCTGTAAGTTGCACAGTAGTCTACTGTCTCGAGTTGCACATCCCATCAAACTGATCTTAGTAACACATCCCACTGCCATGAAACCCCTCACTAGCTCAGGGTTCCAAGTAACTTTTTAGATAACCTCCCTTTCCCTGAGAAATTTCAAAAGTGTATAGTTTAGTACTTACTAGTAATGCTGACATATCCATCAATCTTTCATGTTCCAATAACATCAGCGCTGCCACACTACAGAATGTGTACCCACCGTGTGCTTCCATTCCAGGCTGACCAGCGAATCCACCTTCATAGGACTGGCAGCTGGAAGATATAATGAACATTTTAAAATATTGTGATATTGAAATTTGAGATGTTTCAATTATGCAATTGGTTAACAGGTGTAGTACATACCATATAGTCTCCAATAAACGGTGTTGCATTTTGCGTAAGGGGGGCGGGGAGGCATTTATTCAAGGAGAATTTTCAATGAAAAAATATTAGCACAATCGTTAGCTTAAAAATGAACTCGAAATACAACCTACAAACTTCGAATGACTGACTTCCGGGTTTACGGTATCATTTTTGTCAAGGTGGTAACTAGTGGTAAGCTTATTTAAACAATAATTTATAGGATGGAAATATCCAAATTTTTTAAAACATTTTGTTTACAAAAATAAGGGGGATGGAGCATTTAGAAGGGGTGTTTCTTAGAGACAATACCGTATTTGTCATTTCTATATACATGTAATATACAGATTTACCAAACCCAAACTTTCAAATAATTTGGCAGGTATATCGCACAAATGTATGTGATTACTTTAGTGTTAAACAAAGATTTCCATTGACATTTTGCTGATTTTCTGTGGATAATCATATAAATTTGCATAACGTGATTATTTAAAAATCATGTTATTTTACATTAGTGTAATTATTTAAATGGAAGTCAAAAATTCAATATTTTCATGTAAATTTACATTAATGGAATTATTTAAATGGAAGTCAACAATTCATTATTTTTGGTGAATTGTAGATAATGGTAAATACTATGAATTCAACTTGTTATCAAAGAATGAGCTCAAGGGAATTTTGAGGTAGTAGCCCATAAATACTTTAATGCACAGGACCATGTATATACGACAATGAGTTAGGAACTCTTAAATTATGATAACACTGGTATAGAGTATGGGAGGAGAAAAATCCCTCTTAGGAGCACAATTCGGTAAAAATAATCCCCAAAACTAAATGAATTTGTAAATTATTGAGAACATTCTTATTTTCTTTGTTATTTATATAGATTTGTTAATCCAGTTGGTCTGTGTTTGTTTGTTTTTTCTTTATATAACTTCCTTTTGACTATCAAATACCGAACTAAATTTGGTTCTGACGTACGGACTGGTGAATCGGAAAACTATTGATATTAAATTGGTATGAAAAATTGAATTCTTTAAAGGGGCCTGTTCCTATTTCAACTTATGCTGTTTTACCTTCAACTGGTTAACATCGACCCCTAACACATATTTTGCAAACTTTCACTTTAATGGAGCCCCTTGTTTAGGCTCCAAGGAAAAAAGTCTTTGTGTAACAATAGGGATGAGATACTAGGTTAGGAGTTCTTTTGAACTTATCCAGTATACTCACTTGGAGCTATGACGTTTCGAAACCGTATGTCTGGTTTCTTGATCACATATGATGAGATTTGTGATTCCATCCACTTGAGGTGTTTCTAGAAGTCTGGATGAATTGGTCGTATACGTGATTGAGATAAAAAGCCGCGCCCCCCTCATTGTTCATGGTTTTGTTTCCTCTTCTGCGGATCCATATTGATTCCCTGATCCATCTAGGGTATCTTTCGCTTTCGCGGTGGAGAATTTTGGCCCCCTCCCAGTCTATAATATGGTTCTTGGAAGCTACGTGGTCGGCGATAGCCGATTTATGTTGGTCTGAGATGGAAGATAGTCTGGTGGCTCTGGTATGGATTTTCTTAGTGATTTTTTCAACTTCAGTGCGATGTTCTTTGAGTCGGGTTGCAAGGAGTCTGCCGGTTTCGCCGACATAAGAAAAGTCACAGTTTTTGCATTTGATTTCGTACACACATCCCGTTGTTTCTGTAGGTTCTCTTTTGTCCTTGGGATGTACGAGGGACTTTCTTAATGTGTTATGGGGCTTGAAAGCCGTGGCGATGTTGTGTTTCCGGTATATACGTTGCAATTTTTCCGAACACCCTTGCACGTATGGGAGCACCACCATGCCTTTGGATTGGTTGTTAGTGTCCTTAGGTTTCTTTGCACTGTTGGTCTTATTTTGGCGTTGGTTTTGGACTTTTTTGACTGTCCATCCGGGGTAGTTACATTTTTGGAGAGCTTGTTTAATGTGCTCTTCTTCGCGTTTCTTATCTTCAGGGTCGGTTACGACCCGTTCCGCTCTATCCATCAATGTCCTGACCACGCCTAGTTTGTGCTGGAGGGGGTGGTGTGAATTGAAATTGAGGTATTGGTCGGTATGGGTGGGTTTCCTGTAGACTAGGAGTTTGACTGTACCGTTAGGTCTACGCGTGATGAGTGTGTCGAGGAAAGGAATTTGGTGATCTTTTTCCGTTTCATGTGTGAATTTGATATTTCCAGTCGGTTCAACTTGATTAAGATGGTCGGTTAACTTTCCTACGCTGCCCTCATTGACGATCTCTAAAATGTCGTCGACATAGCGCTTCCACAATCTTGGACGACAGTCTAAGGGCGCGGTAGCGACCGCTTTCTGCTCTAGAAATTCCATACAGAATTCAGCGATTATGGCCGACACCGGGCTGCCCATGGCCGTTCCGAAACGTTGGCGGTAAATCTGGCCTCTGAACATGAAATAAGTTGTGGTGCAAAGAAATTCAAGAAGTTCCATGAGGTCATCGACGGTAAGGAGGGTGCGCTTTTTTAAGTCCCGGTCACTATTAAGTCGCTCTCTGACAATGTTGAGTGTTTCATTGATTGGCACATTAGTAAAGAGCGAAACCACATCGTGGGAATTGAAAATTTCGTCTTCTTCTATGAGTACTTCCGCGAGGTCAGTAGCTAACTGCTGGGAATTGGTAACATGGTGTTCTGTTTGGCCGATGATTGGACCGAGGATATCTGCCATGGATCTTGACGTGGCGTAACCAATAGACCCTGTATAATCGACGATGGGTCGGAGCGGGGTACCAGGCTTATGAATTTTCGGGGTACAATACATCCTAGGGATGCTCTCAGATGTAGGGTACAGATAATCATAGTCTTTCGCCGTGATCTTATTGTCCTTTTTCAAACGTGTGAGGGTACGCACCAGCTGGGTTTTGTAAACTTTGGTGGGATCTTTTTTAAGTTTTTCATAAGTTCTTTCATCGTCCAGCATGGTTTTGATTTTGCTTTCATAGTCATCTTTATCCATGACAACGCTAGCTCTGCCTTTGTCACTTGGGAGGATAATGATGGAATTTTCCTTCTTCAGTTCGTCTAAGGCTTTTTGTTCATCGCGACTAAGGTTGGATTTGGGCACTTTCGATGATTTTAAAGCACCAATGACTTCCCCTCTAAGCTGTGCCGCTTCGGATTGATTAAGGCGAGAGCAAGCTTTTTCCGTTGCTTCAATAACATCGTCTACTAACAACGATTGGGGACTGGGAGCAAAATTCATACCTTTAGCGAGAAGGCTAGTTTGAGCATCATTAAGCTTATATTGAGATAAATTGACTACCCACCGTTTGAGCTGCGCTCCGCTTAAATCCACATCTTCCGTGTTCACCCCATGGTTAGCTGTATTATTCCTGAAATCCGGCACAGATTTCTGTATCAAATTCTGCAGTTTCTCCGTTTGTCGACATTTTGCGGAAGAGAACAATTTCTCGCGAGATTTTCAACGAGATTGTTCACAACTTTTTATCTCAATCACGTATACGACCAATTCATCCAGACTTCTAGAAACACCTCTGTGGTATAATGGATAAGTTCAAAAGAACTAGTAAAAGTACATACTGTTACCTTCGTGTATATGGCCAGCAAATGGGTCATCATTTTGCAACATAATACACTTAAACCATCTTGAAATCAATAAAGTAAGCAAAACAGCAAAAACGTCGTTTCCCCTGCGGACAAGTTTTTGTATTGTTTAACCTTCTCCTATACTTTCAGTTGACCAGGATGTCACGGCGTATTTTAGATGTATTACTTTTTTACGTGCGCAATGTCTTCATAATACTATATGCGTTGCTATAAACTGGTGCAGCTCAAGCGCTAAATCAAAGGTATGGACTCTATAGAGTGAAAAGCCCTTTATTATCCGAGACCGAAACAGTAAAACCAGTGTTGGTAAGATAAAGTATTTTGCGACAATTACTTAGAAATAGCTAAACATTAAGAGCTGCTGACAATGCCAAACGAAAGTTTTAACTTCTTTTTGTCTAAGTTAGTTTTGTACAAGATGAAATCGTACAACTATTTTATAAACGTTAAACGTAAAACTGAACAAGATGAGAGATTCAAAGATATACGGTAATTAATAATAACAATATGTTCTTAAGTTTTTCTATAGCATTGCTTAAACATTGTATGTATTTAAAAATACTTATATTCAACATAGGTTAGAAAGTGTTGTTCCTGTTGAACATGTTGATATTGTTCGACCCTTTTTATGACCGCTCAATTTGGAGGTACAATACTATTTCAGAGTGCTATTGTCAGATGAACACTTCTGAAAACAACTCAATAAAATGACCTCGTGTACTTAATACTAGTACTATGACCTACTTGTTTCTTTTGAAACAGATTTATATTTCAAACATCCCTTGATACGCTGTACATAGAACCATAGAGATATAAATCTACCTACATTGGTCCTAATTTGATAACCGGTTCAGCCGGACATTGTCCTGCTTATTATCGTCTTATTTTGAATTGACTTATCTCCTTATATTTCATGTTCCTCCCTTCGTCAAACAATAGACTATATGGTTAAACTTGTCAGCTAAGTGTTTACCAAAGGCCTCGTGACAGTTTTAACTTCCATATACACTATCTCCGAATGAATGTGACCAGATCAATACAATATTCAATGAAAACACGCTAGAAGCAATTTTTAAGTTAAATGGTGAAATTGATGAAAATACGTCAAAAACCTTATAATACCATATGCATGGTTTTTGAACAAAGTATACGAAATACGCAATCACTAAATACCTTGTTTTATGAACACAAATATATTGGTTGTCAACTTTATGATATAAATAATTATGACAAATCAAAATGTCAGAATTGTTTCCGCTTGACTTATGTCCAATAGACAATTTCTAGAATATCTTCAAAGAGGAACTTTAAATCGAATCCGATATACAAAACACTCGCCTTTTCGTAACATGGTCTGCTAAAACATCACATTTTCTTATTCATCAGGTGATGAATACAGCTATAAAAAAAGTGTTTCTTTGGGTTGTTGATCTTAGTATATCGAGTTCCTTTTAGATGACATTTTTTCCCCATTTTAATGCAAAGGAGAACATAAGTTTTGAATGATATGTGGTAACTCAAGCCACTCAAGAAAGAAATTGATTAACCATTCGAATTCAGTTGGAGTCCGGGAGCTTCCCATCAAGAAATTCAATTGTTTTTTGACGAAACTCTCCTACTATGTATTTTAAGACAATAGATACAAACGCGTCTAGCGATTGTGCAGTATAGGTACACGTTTGATGTACGCAAAACGGCAAGTTAACGCCGCGTGTCAAATGCCGCATCTATACACAAACGCACTAATCGAAGCGTAAAAACCACCGCGCGATGGCTTTCTTCGGTGGGATCCAATTATTTATTTATGTTTTTTAAAGGTGTAATTGTTTAAATATCGCCACCAAAAATGATAAAACATTTTTGTCGACAATTAAATTACTCTGGTAAATCTCAAAAATAACCGGTGTAAAGAAATTGAGTGTCTACAAAACTTAGTATCCTACATAATATAACTAGCGCATGAATATACCACAACCGTACAACTACCGTAACTGAACTCGAGTTCAAGTGCAGCTTTTAGGAGAGACACACAACGAACCCATATGACTTATAAGGTTGTTAATGGATGGTTCTTACTTCGTAATTGGCTTCGACATTCCATTACAGGATTATCCTCCATCTCACTGAGCAAATTGAAGAAACACGTCTGGCATCCGGTCGCATCGCCTTGTCATACTGTCCAAATGGCCCAGTCATACCATATACAGTATAAAACATTTCACTTTTATTATACCCCACTTCCATACGAAAATACCACCGATCGCTAAAAAATAACCAATTACAATATGTATCTAAGATTATTGTTACTTTTTAAGATTTGACCGATTACACTTTTAAACTGGTATTTAGTGTCGATTCAAAAAACTGCAACTCGACGTTATGGAACGTATAATAAGAGTTGCATTCTCCTTGAGTGATATTGTCATTCAATGTACCCAGACCTTAAATAAGTAACTATGTTCTGCTCAAAAGCTCTCGAATAAACCTCCGAGGATTTGCATTTCACCAAGGGTGCAAGTGACTCATATGATCAAGCATAAATGTTTATGAAGCGGATCTGTACCGTGTTTTTTGTGGCCATGTGTTTGGGGTATATTTTCTGTGCTAAATTTCTGACGATGTCCTCTACAATAATTCAAATGTGAAGTGTAAAGCACACTTGTCAAACACATATTGAATCAATATGTAATTTACTTAATCTATTGACAGGTATTATTGCTCAGCATCATTGGCTTCTATCATGCTAGCTTGATTCATTTAATTTCATTTGTTTTATCTAATTGTTTCACGTATTTTTGTTACAATGTTGCAGTAGTATCCTATTATTAATTGCAATTGCTGGTAGCACATCCAAACTCATCACTTCCCTGATAGTTTTGATAATCAACCGCCATTGGTATATAAGACGACAATATCACCATTATGTTAATAATGTTGTTCTTGAGTTCATGAGCATCAACATTTTTTTCCACAGAGACTCACAACCGACCCATGTGACTTATCAAGCTGTTAATGGATGGCTTTGCCTTCGTTATAGAGGTTCTGCCTCTGACGCTATGGCGGACAGCTCAAGTCCGTTCAACAAAAACGTGTTGCGACCTCAATGCGCTTTCAATTGTTCGCCGGTGTAATGTGTGTTAGGTGATAAGTTGAGATGGGTTGATGCACACCATTTGGTCGAACAGACTATATTCCGCCATGTTGACGGTAAAGGACGCCTGTTCAAATCTTTAATAACACGTCTGGCATCTGGCCGCATTACCATTAATAACCTGTGCATACAAGTCATACAGCCGAATATTTATATGTCACTGTCTCTTTTTAACCAATACATAAAGATAGTTTGATATAAGAAAACAGCGAAAGGTATAAACACATGTAATTACAAATTACTTTGAAAATAATGTGAGCTATAACATATCAGTAATGATTATATTTGACTAATTACTCTTTGGTACGGACATTCATTTTCTTAAAAGACTTAAAAGTCTTTAACTCAATATTACGTAACGTAACCTTAGAGTTGAAATCTCCTTGAGTGACATTATCACTCATTTAACCTAAACCCTAATTACTCAACTTTGTTCAGCTCAAAGCTTTTAAATAAACCTCAGAGGATTTGCAATTCAACAGAGGCACAAGTGCGTCATTCTGGGTATGACCAGGCATCGTGGGTTTAAAGCGACCTGTTTGTTTGTGGTTGTGCCTGTTTGGGTTACAAGATGGAGGATCCGGTACCGTGCAAGATTTGAGTGTTTTTATCTAAAATGATTTCCCACATCTACATTATGGTGTTAACTTGTTACACACTTGTCATAATAAATGGTTTTCGTTTTTGTATTAATCAATTACATAGATTAATAACCTTTTTGATGGCATGCAGTGTACTTACGTTGAGACATTTTTTCATACATAGGCGCAGATAATAACGTAGAGGCATGGTATGAAAGTACGATATGTAATACAAATAAAGAAATGTATCTCGGTATGGTGAATTGCTGTTTACAAATATCGATGTGCGATTTACACCTTTTCACATACTCTTCAGCATTTGAAATGTAAGAAAGGTTAACCAAATTACAGGTTCTTTGCTTAAAGGGAATGATGCACTGAACTTAGAGTAAGAATGTACTTAAAGCACTTAATTGAGGCCAAAATGTATTTATATTACAATGTGTCTAAATATGACAAGGCCGACGAAACCGTTATTACTGATTACTGAAAATTACTTTTCTATTTTTGAAGTATCAATTTAAATTTGCCCATAGCTCTTGACATTATGGCGAGTATAAAAGCAGTATTAATATCGTTGTCAGAAAAGACCCGAAACCTATAAGCTGTTAAAGGATGGTTCCAAGTGGTAATTGGCATTCAAATTCAATTAGATGAAGAAAACAAATTCAGCGGCCTGTGAGAAGTTATAAGTAATGATGATAGCGTTCTGTTCTGGTACCGACCTTAACCAAGTTTTCCCCCATTCAATTAGGTTATGGAAAATCTCACAGAGGATTTTGAAAAACATCAATTGTGTTAAAAAATAAAATGAATAAAGCAATGTTTACTTTTAATCACACACAATTATGGGCAAACCAAAAGGAATATAATTATGAAAATGTGTACGAATTCAGAGGAATGACAAATAAACGCAATAAATATCAAATATTTTAAAGTTAAGATTCTCAACATTTATGGTAAATTGAAAGTTCTCATATTGAATAAAATTAGAATAGACAGTGCTTGATATAAATCTGCAGTGTTTTAATACCTGTCACGCTTTGGTCACACTTCATTATTACCCCCTTAAACACTGCAGCCAAATTAACATAAAATATGTCAATGAGTAATCCTCTCTGTTATAATACTGTCATCATAATGTGTTAATTTCATTTGGTTATTTTTCGGATATAACATAAGTATAGCTGTCCAGTAATCATAGTTATGATTTCAAACATCGCAACTTGCTCTCATCACGTAAGGAGTTTTTCAATCGCAAATCATAAATGTGATTACTGGTATCTCGTTATACCTTAATTTGTCTCCTACTCATTTATATGTTACTAACGGCATCAGCCGCGTGTTTACAAGAGGCCGCGTGACAATTTTAACTTTTTGGTACGCCATCTAAAAAACAGCTATGACTCAATTCGTTCAATACCTTGCCCAGTTGCAATAAAAACACACCTGAAGCAAAGGTTTAGTTAGTGTGTCTCATACAGTGAAATGCAACGACAACTTTGTGTCACTG
>JAUMTS010712014.1:0-12391 GCA_032273385.1 Ophiopholis aculeata | reverse complement strand
TCTCAACATTAAACTTGAAAAAATGATTTTAAGACAAAGTTGTATTATTATTAATTCATTGTCAATTCCAAAAGGGAATTTACAATTATTTGGATTTTGATGTGACCAGTCTTACAATTATAAACCCGGTATTTCCCTGATTAGTAAAGTGATACAAGTGTTTACTCAGAAAATAGCTACTAGAGAGTCTATATAAAAAACTACTACAAAGTCTTGTATTTTAATACAAACTGTTAACAAAGTTTGGGCACCTCTAGATATTTATTTATACATGATTTACAGACATGGATTAGTATAACACTGTTGTGTCAGGACAAAATAACTGAAAGAGGTAGAATATTTGTGTTTTTATTGACATATGGACTGTTGAATTATCAACTTGCAATTCTGCATAACAATCTCTCCTGTGACAATCTACTTTTCCACTCAACATTTACACAAAAGCAAATCTATGTGATCTATATTAGTAAACCCTAAGGCAGCTAGAATATGCCTTTACCCTAACACTGATAAGCATATAACTCCTGTGTTTGGTTCCTCTTAACAAGCCAAAACCATCAGTAGTATTGGCCTTCAAAAGAATAAGCCACCTTATACCAATAACATCTTAATTCCTGTACATTCAAATATATGATGCATTGAACAAAAAGTTGTTCCTGTCTAGAAAAATTACATTGGAACAAACTAACCCATTCCTAATTTCCGTTCAGTTCTTTTCTTGAACAATATACCGTAGGGTGAATATTGTGCAATTTACTGGTGACACAAAACCATTCCCCATATCTAATAGAATGTTCTTCGGCAAACTGTGGTAATATATTGCAGATAGTACCCTTGAATTTGAGAAACTTGTAATGAACCATTCTTTTAAAAAGATTATTAGCATGAAAAACATAGCAGCATCACAATTTCTCATAAAATTTCTCTCCAAATAGAGCAGTTAGCTCAACTTTCCCAATCACTTTGTATACTTTAGCACAACCTAAAAGACAAAGTGTTTGGTAGTGACATCATGCAGTGCCTGTAGGTGCCAGCTAGCATTTCAGCTGTGTCCTTTTTGATTAGGCGATTTTTACATCGCTTTTGCATTACAAACATATTGGAAAATCCGCTGTGACATCTTGCCCAAACTTGTATAGAGAAATAAGAGAAGAAATTTAATTTGGGGCACACCCTTAGAATAGACGCAACATCATGGTGTAGTCTGTTGTATTTCGCAAAATATTTTCAAAATTATGACACAATGTGGGCACAAGCTACAATTGACACAGCTGAAATGCAAGCGTAGAAATATAATGTCACATTCAAACTCAAACATTTTGTTCTATACATTTAGGCACTTTGCACTTTATACATAATCTTACAGTTTATCAAATGTATTAATATTTTCTCTATTTTTAAAAGGACAGTAGACATTACCTAAAGTACGAACTCCAATATACAAGTGCCATAGTCTCAGCATCTTGTGAACAGGCTCGACAATTATTGCTTGTTTCATTTTTGTTTTGCCCATTATTGGTAACGAGTTAGAGGGCTATCTTGGAAAATTATACTATGGAAGTTGTCCCTGATTGGGTCAGGAAATTTAGGATTTTTGTTCTTATGTTACAGACTGCTGAATAGTTTGTATAGAAAAATACATTGCATCAGCTCTTCAGAATACACCAGTCACATAAAACAAATTGGTTTTGAAACAACATTAGTTAAAATATTAATAAATAGTCACGTTTTTCCACATTGTGTGTCTTCTGTTATTTTTTCCCTCTACCTTTGCATCCATAGACTTGCCCTTAATTTAAGTGTTTGTTGATTGTATTACATTACACTGTAATACTAATCAGCCTAACCTTAGTACGAACTAAAATTGGCTTACACCACCTCGAATACAGGGAATTAAATTGAACACACTCGATTTACAACACATTATTAGTTTACATAATTACCAAGACGGGATTTGACAATGTGCATTTACTTCTCTCAGATACCACATACACAAGTGAACTTTGTATTTCACCTGGGCATATGAAATATAAACATGAATTTTGACCAAAAATGGTTAATTCACTATTATGTAAGATATGGTATCTTTGAAAAGCAGCTTCACTATTTGAGTCAAAACTCGTCTTTTATTTTATAAACAACCCACCTACTAAAACTACAATAGTTCAGTTTGTTTAGAGCGATTAAGAACAGTGATGATAGAAGTTCAGCGAGAATCCATTCTCGCAAAGATCCAGAATCCAGGTTGATTCTCACAAATAGTATGAAACACATTGATTAAATGGAGAGTCCATAGATTCGTGCAAATTCACTTTGCAAGAATCTAAATGGATTCTCGCAACCTTTGACAAACTTCTATCCCTGTACAGTTACCACTATGTAGACCTGAGCTGTAACAATATAATATTTTACAAATTCAAATTGTTGGTTTCCAAGTGTTCCTAACACTACACATTCATCATAATGTTGACCTCAACTTTTAGTTGAATATTACAATAACTATAAATATTTGAAATTAATCAAATTTACAATGGTTTATATGAACTCATTAAATAAGGCCAATTAATAATATTGCAATTACTCAAGCTAGTAAACGAGTTAAAAAAGTAGAACATCAACAACCTGCTACGCTGATTACCTAACTCACTTTCTAAAAGTGACTGCTTTTGGTCAAGAATATTGGCCAATGGCACGTTATGAAATTGATCTGCATAGATTGTTTTTGGCTTTGCAAAACGTGTCACTTGGAAAGTAGTTTAGCTAACTGCCATCTACACTCTGTTGTAAGGGATCCAAGACCAAAAAGGCACTGGAAAAACATGAGTTGGGCACTTACAGTCTGACCCGAACAGAGAGTGGACCTGACGTCAAAACGCATCTTTACTTTATACGCATGTATCATGACCGTGTCTTGTGTACTCCTCACGTGCGTATTTCCACACGCACGTATTAAGACGTGTCATGACTCGGGCGTGCATGTACAGAGGCCTATTGACGTCAGGTCCACTCTCTTTTCGGGTCGGACTGTAGCGTAGAGGCTGGGGATATGCTTTAGGTCCCACATAATAGCCTCCATTCCCTTGGGGCCTAAGATCAGACCTGGATATGTTGTAATCTTTGAGACTAACCAACATAAATTTGGACCCTAAATGAATGTTTAGGGTACCTATGTGGATACCTTTTTCAATTCGCTGACACAGTGCATGTCATAATGTGGCCGTTTGCCACCTTTTAGTTGAACATTGTCATGAACCACTGATTGAAGTGATCACCAAAGAAAGTTTATGGCATATCATAATTCAGATCAGTTGTATGGGCCATAGCTAATGGTTACTCACATGCACGCCATCAGCGAATTTGAAAATAAATGATCTCAGATGTGTACATCAGAATGGATTAAAGCTGAACAATAAATTAAAAGCACACAAGAGTTTTGATATTTCTTTACTATTAAAGTACATTCAAACTTCATCACAAGACGTTTGCTGATGCTGGTCTTTGGCCATTAATAGCTACATATATTTTACATCGGAAATGTTCGCAAAACGCAAGTTTGTTGGGAAATGTGCAAGACTATTATTGGCAGACGTCTAGTGATTAAGTCTGAATGCAACTTTTAGCCTCAATGAGATATATACCATTAATAATATGATCAAATTACAGGAACAGACAATTCACAAATGTCAAGCTATGAATTTACAGACCATATGAATTTACAGACCATCTCTGACAAAACATTTTGGTAACAGCTTCTACTTCTTTGTTGTTAAATGTTGCTTTCATGCTTGTAATTTGTTGTTGTGAAATTCAGATGGCTGTAAATAATTAGTAGCTGTGAACATTGTATCATCAATCTTACAGCTGCCAAATAAATAGCATGTTTCATTACGTCCAATGTCAGGTTCAGTCTGCTTGTCATTAATAGGCTACCGATCACCAAGAAATGAACAAACTTCAATGTGTTGCATCTTAACTATGTGATGAAATCTGGACTGAATGTACATCCGTAAATTTTTCAAACTTGCTCACCATAACTATTCCTACTACAAAAATACTAATAGAGAAATATTAAACTTCTCGTGCAATCACTGAGGAGTTTTTATTCTAGATCATTTCAAGACAGAAACTGGTCTTTTCATTAGTGGGTAGATGTTGTCTTGAAATAATTCTGGGATAAAAAGATAAAAACTCATTGGTGTGTGCCGTAGAAGTTTAATTTGATTCTATTTGTTAATTCAACCTGCACGTATCAACTTACATTTGTTTACAAAAAATACTGTTTACTTGTACATTATTTGTGGTTGGCACAACCTGCTGCAAGTCATATGATAAAACCTTAAGTTAATTATATGCATCTTTTTTTCAGTTACTGCAATATGATTCTCAAAAAACATGAAATAAGTGTATCCAGATCGGTTGTGTAGAGTAAACAAACCTAGAGCTGGGGATACTAGAAACACTACCATTTTGATTGGCACGGATCTTAATTGGTTTTTTTTGTGTATGCTGCCAATCAAAATAGTTGTGTTTTCTCAAGTGCATCTTTTACATGGACCTACTGCCATTAGTATGTGCATCTTTTGCGTTTGAAAAGCCATGACCATCGCCAGATGTTTGCAAAGCTTGTCTTTTGCCATTAATAGTTACATGTTAGATATGTAGCTTTTAATGGCAAAATACCATGGCACCCAATTGCATTCAGATCGTGAGCGCACTTTTTCAAACTCATTTCTGTATGTACTGTCTGCAAAAACACAAAATGCACCAATTGGATGCCAGCAGCTGACGCTACTCTACTAATACATTGACGGTATATATGAATCTGCTATCTCTGAATGAAAATCATCAATTCTGAATACTTCAATTAATAGTACATCCAACAGTTTGTTCTCTTGTTTCACAGAGTTTACAAATGATACTTTTTCTTTCAAGTATACACTTGTGGCCACATTTTATTATTTACTATGCTTATGCATTTTCAGCCTATCATAGGCACCTACAGTCTGACCAGAACAGAGAGTAAACCTGACATAAAAGCGCGTCTTTACATTATACGCGCGCATCATGACCGCGTCTTGTTAAATTGCTCATGTATTTCCACACTCACATATTAAGACGTGTCATGACTCAGGCGTGCTTGTACAGACGAGTAATGATGTCAGGTCCACTCTATTTTCTGGTCAGACTGTAGTGACAACACAGCGACTCTTTGTATGTGACATTACGTTTACACAAAGTAACAATGGATTGATATTCACATACTAAAATGGAAAATACAGTTTGGACATTTGAAAACAAACTTAATTTGAAAGGAAGACTTCTAATAATAAACATAATACAGATGGAGACAATTAGTGCAAAAAAATAAATGTTTAGTTCAAAATCCAAAAAATTTCCTTGAATTCTGGATATCTTACATAGGAGTGTGAATTTCAAATTAGTTTATTGCACTCTCTTTCAAATTCGACCAAAGCGTCTAACGACCTGTGGTGGAATTTACGGGTTGCGCAATACCGGTGTATTGCGCAAATTCTGGTGTATTGCGCAACTCTTAAATTCTCAATTTATACTCCATGTAAAACAATGTCTCCAGAACTGAGTCCACAGGGTGTATGAATTCAGATAAATTAAACACTACGTGCTAAACTCAAAATCGAGTATTGGCCACTTTTATGGTTTGTCCTTATTAATCACACATTACATTCAATTTGTCACTATTTTTGTTTCTCAATTCTTTGTTGGAGATTAACACTATAATAGCTTAAATAGCTGCTGTGCTTTTGGACAGATTGGACTGAGAGAAAGTGGCACTTCATTGTAACATAATGAAAACTTTCAAAAATAGCACAAATTGTAAATCATGTATCAATTTTTGGAGTGAAGCAATGCTGATCTGACTCATTGTTTATGTTGTAATAAAATATCCACAATATTTCAGACAAGATAAGCCAAATTTGGCCAAAAATGGGTCATGGCAATTTCTAGGGCGAACATATTTTGAACCAACATTACATCACACACAAAACGTAGTTTAGAGGACATCACAATTATTACTACTGACAGTATATGGCCGCTAGAAAATGAGAGACAGATAACTCATGAAAGATGAACTCTTTCTTGAAGAATAATTAAGCCCTTGCAAAATGGTACAATAAATTAAGGGTCGTAGATATAGTTGCATCCGACATTGAAAAACAAGTGGATTGGATATTCAACTGATTACTGCCTGAATTTAAATGCAATTGTGGAAAAGCAGCAAGAGCAATATATCTGCATGACTGCCAATATCTGTTGGAGTAACACATCCATGTCCAGCTAATACTCGGAGCAGATACACACCATCATGACAATCACTTTCATCGTAATCATTAAAACTGCATGATTAATAGTTCCTAGTTTGAATCTTAAGTTCAGAAAATATCTGGGACGTGTGAATAGTTGCGATCCCAGTAACCTCCTTTGAATGTCCAGATGTCACGATCTCCTGTTAGAGGATGGGTACCTTGTTTGAACCAAACAGGACTCCACGTCTCTTTCGATTTGTGTCGCTGCTTCCGTACAGCTCGCTGCTTCTCTTCTAGCCGATGTTTCTCGTCTGAGGCAGAATCTGCAAAAAGAGTGTTTTGTCATTTTATTAAATATTACCAGCAGACGAGTTATGAAAAGATACACAGCACATTGCAAATTTGAATGTTTCAAATCCTGCTTACAGACTATGAACTTTAACTATGTTTAGTTGATTATTGGTATTGAAGTCTGGCTTATATATGGCATCAATTAAGTTCCCTTCCCATGTGAATCAATTATGATCTAATTTCATATCAAGATGACATTATAATCTCAAATGCGTATTGAGGCATCACAAGTTCCTCTCTTTTCAAGAATTATGTCACCAAGTCAAGTCATGTCTTTAAGCAACATACAGGGTGTCAAAAAAGTCTATGCCTATTTTAGAAGTTTCATGTCTCCAAAAATATATCCTGTATTGTACAAATGAAATATAACTATATGGGAGATTTTTGAACTGATTTTGATACCTAACTTAACCCTATTAGTGATTTCACACACACAAAAACCCAAACTAATAGAAGTGTTCACAAAACAAGTAATACTATACATTGTTTCTTTCCGGACGTCATATATATGCATGCATGCAGCTGTTTTACTGTAGCATTAAGGTTTTTTCAGTAATTTCTTCACTGGTGTCTCGGAATTAGTGATAAAACATACCTACACACTCAAAATGCTTTGGATTAGCACAAATATTATGGTATTGTTTGTCATACGACAAACAATTTTAGTGTCAGTCTTATTATGTTGTTGGATCACCATTTTGAGCTAAGTTTGGCATCAAGGTAATTTCCAAACTCTCCTCTATCAGGTCAAGTCAGGCGCTGGAGATTCTAAACATTTTTGTGAAAATCTGGTTCCAGAGACTCTAAAAACAGGTAGGGTTGGGCTAATTTGTCTTCAGTTGTGGTATTTTATGACATATGTTAATATGAACTAAGACTTACCAACATCGCCATTTTCTAGATGTCTAATGTCAGGTCTTAACCTAGAGTCAGAGGGTGCAACATGTTTCTTCATGCTTTCACTCAACTCATTTACTCTCATTGCAAATAGTGTGAAGTTGTAGTACTGAAAGAGACACAAATAATATAAATGTTTAATGAAGGATAAAAATATACACTTTATGCAAAACACACTTAGCTTACAGGCTTGTACCGCTGTCAAGTCAAAGAGAATCAGACTATAGTATAAGTTATAACAAGCAATTAAAGATCTTCTGCATGATGGCCTGGTTGACATCTGAGACTAGTATACCAAGTCTTGGTATACTAGTCTCAGGTTGACATGCTAGGCATGTGATCAGGTTAAAGGGGCTGCCTTTTACTATTTAATTGTAACTTTGAAGAAAACACAATTTGATGTAATTGTAAGGGACTTATTTACACATTTTCCAGTAAATTACAATACTTTCCAGTTGGGAACCTCACAGAGAGGAACAATAACCTATCACCTACTGTCACAAATGCAACATAATTTTCTATCAATCACCTCTTAAATTGGTGTCATTGTATAATAAACTATAGGGGGCCTGCCTCCAATGTTACATGTCTAGGAACTAATATATTCTGGGGATGAATTGCATAAATAGTAGCGAAGTTAGCGTTATAGGTATCAGCATGTACAGGAGATAAAATGTACTCATTTCATGGAAGCATGTCCTAAAAAATTACCATAACTTTTTTTCTATTACCCCATCTGAGACTCGTTCCCCTTTTTGAATCAGAGCTTGCTCTCTCAACTTAGGTTCACCCCGAAAATTTGGAAATTGTAATACATTTTTGTATCAATTTTGACTACTTTAAAGCTCAAAACTACGTAGAAGCTCCATTCTATGTTTTTATTAATTTTGCATTGGGCGCAGTTTTGGCTTCAGCGAACATTTTTCCCCTTTTACTCTCCATCCAACTTTGTCCGCAAAACACAGTTCCCCCATCAAAAATTTAGCTGTACCTGTGGTGAGTTGTCGGGCCGTTGTACATTTCTCCAAAGAAGTTCTGCATTACTTTGAAACTCTGGTCCATCAGGATTGATGCACCAGTCTTCCTCTAGATGAGGGGGGACCTAGAAATATGGACAAACACAGGAAAAGATGTCAATCAACAATATGATTACACAAAATAGTTGTCGGCAATGTTAATAGATAGATTGTTACATTAATGAACATGTAGATGCATAGCCAATAATGCTATTGTTGCTTTAAAAAATGAAGGTACAGTTTGTACCACAGACACATGAATCAAGCTAAATAATTGTTGAACAAATCTTAAATGAAGAAGTACAAAAATTCATAATATACCTTACAATTTTCATCTACAGCTTAGTGCATCTTTGTTATTGGTAAACTAATTAAATCTTCTGTTATTTAATGTTGGTTAAAATGATTACAACATTCAGATAAAGACTTCTTCCCATATCTCTGTCCCATAGACCTGGTTTCCTGTTGTGTTGTCTGACCGATAGATTGCCTACTAGCATGACTTGGTGTGAGCGCTAAAGTTGCCAACACAACGTTCAGCGCCTAGAGAACCGGTAGGGTTGGTTTGGCGCATAAAAGAACTGCAAATTAGTATTATTATTAGTAGTAGTATGCACTATGGTATCATCACACTCCAATGCTGGGCTAGTTGGTCTTTCACAGCAGCTTCATAAGTTTGGGTCTTTCACAATACATCATGCATTATGTATCTATGTTGAAGGCTATATCAGCTGTAGCTTCAGATAAAATGTTTCAACAGTCTCCATGCTTTAGTAATGTGGATTAGTTTGATCATTTCAAGCAAATGTAGACAAACCATCAGTCTTCATTCTTGACACAAGCATTTCCAATAATTGTATTACCACATTGGTAACGCATGATTATGTTACTCAGTGTAAATAGACGATTCTCTCAGAGTTTCAGCTAGCCAATATTTAGTACCAGCTCAAAATTAAATCAAACTGTTCATCAGGTGGCAATAATGGCATTATTGATGCAGATCTATCTAAAAGTCCGCTTGCCTTTCATTTCTATGTTAGCATTAGTGTTTGTGCAGTCAAACCCTGCTGAGGGATATTGCATTTAACTACAATGTTAGTATGCCTGTCACCAGTGGCAGGGGCTTGCACCCTTTGGGAAGTTAGCTATACATAATACCAGTGGCTTGCACCCTTTGGGAAGTTAGCTATACATGATACCAGTGGCTTGCACCCTTTGGGAAGTTAGCTATACATAATTCCAGTGGCAGTGGCTTGCACCCTTTGAGAAGTTAGCTATACATAATACCAGTGGCTTGCACCCTTTGGGAAGTTAGCTATACATAATTCCAGTGGCAGTGGCTTGCACCCTTTGGGAAGTTAGCTATACATGATACCAGTGACAGTGGCTTGCACCCTTTGGGAAGTTAGCTATACATGATACCAGTGGCAGGGGCTTGCACCCTTTGGGAAGTTAGCTATACATGATACCATTGGCAGGGGCTTGCGCCCTTTGGGAAGTTAGCTATACATGATACCAGTGGCAGGGGATTGCACCCTTTGGGAAGTTAGCTATACATGATACCAGTGGCAGGGGCTTGCACCCTTTGGGAAGTTAGCTATTCATTGATAAGTACCAAATAGACAAGCTACTGTACATGTACATTGATACGAGAAAGCGTTTGTTGCAGTTTGCGCGACTTGTGTGGCCTGTAAGAATGAACACAGACGCAGGTGATAACTATCTTTATCCTTATAATTCCCGCCTATTTGGTGCTGATCAAACCATAGTTGCAGTTGATATTAGTATTCTACATGACTTGCATGTAATGCCCTGCTGGCATGGGCTTCATACCTCCCTTTACAACTATATGAAGCAACTATCAGGGAGAGATATGAACTACACTTTACACTAATTAAACCCCCTTTGTTTGTTTTGTGCTCCCATATTTAAAAGCAATACTGCATACGAACTGAATATCCGATTGCTGGTAAATTTGCTTTGAAAATCATTTTGCTGTCTGAGTGTATACGACGATCCATTTTGTGGCGCTTAAATTGCTGGTTACTTTGATTTACTTGGATCTTATGAGGCTGGCAAGACTGTAGTAATTTGAAAAGCCTGAATAATTACTATGAAAAAAAATAAATTTTAGAGCTGTAGTTAGTATCACTGCATATCCAAGGGCGAGCAATTATCCCATCACTAATTGTTTTAACACTTAAGTACTAAGTATTCATAAAAGAGACAAGCCTATGGCGGAAGAACAAATTATTGTTGTCCCGGTGGAAATTTTCTTGACTTTTCAACGACAATTCATGGTCATGAGTTTATTATTCAAAAGAGAAAGAGAATAAGAGCTTGCAGGAGCCATGCATACATGCTGTTATTGCTATTAATGTTTTTTGTATGATCCACATGAGTTACTGCTCATTTATAAACATTGCTGTCTAGACATGCTAGAGCTAATTTCTTGCTCTCACATGATATCATTAATTCTAAAAAATAAACAAAGATCTGAATTTCTTTATTATGATATTATGTTAATTTTGTTTCAATATGGGGGATAATTTCCGTGCAAAATCATTTACATCCTAATTTCTTGGTTTGATATCTAAATGAGCAGTAACCAAGGGCTTTCCATAACCAATATAAATCCAATGCCTGAAGACACTGACCTTAACCCATGAGTGTGGAGAGTCACTCTCTGTTTCCTGAAAATGTCACCATAGAATTCAAGTTGAAAACTGAATCCACGTCATGCATTATACCCAAGTCATAGGACTAAAGAAATGACATGATTTTATGGCATTTTATTCACTATTATTAGATAACACCCATATAGTAGCTGAAGTACCCAAAAGTCCCTTGACTGAAAATAAAAGTTCAATTCGTAGTCTGTTGAACTTTGCTGTTTGCAAATTAGCACAATCACCACGTGCACCATACTCCCAATGAAGTCATCAGCTCCACATGAATGTTTACAACTGGTATTTATGTTTGTACCCTCGGTTATTAACATGTTTACACTTGTCAAGCACATACTTGTATGATATTAATGTACAGTAATTATTTTAATTTCTAAGAGTACTATCACTCAAACTGAAATTACAAAGCTATGTTACAAATTTATGTATAATACTGTACCCTTCAATTTACACTGTAGACCCAGTGTTAATATTATTGTTCTTTGCAGGGAGTAATTTTTTTCAGGGAGGGGTATCAATATTTGAAAAATCACCACACACAAAAGGGAATTGGGTTGCTTCTACGGCTTCGCTTAAATACATTGAACATACATTGCCTTCAAGGAGGCCTAATAAATCTCACATTGATTCACACAGAGATTTTTGTGTCCTCTTTCAAATTCATTCCATCTCCCCAGATGCTGTGGGCATGCAAGCAGTGTACATGGTGTAGTACTGTTTGTATACCTCCACCTTATGTGGTGTTGTGAAGTGCAACCATAAACAAATCCCTAGCTACAACAAATAATTACACTCTAGGTAATTCTGTACTCTATTCAGACAGCCACCGGTTATAAAACTATGCTTGTCTGACATATACCCTATCTTGCTGTCTGGTTGCTCATTAATGTGTTGACCTTGGTGAAAGTTTGTTTAGTACTAAACAAGCCAAGACAAGAGAGGTGAAAGGCTTTTGTTTACACACATGAATTAACACACACATTGATATATGAGCAACCCCATTTAACATATGCACAAGACAAAAGGTATGCATCTAAGTGACATATATACTGGTTTTTTTTAAAAGTATTAATACTTACACTAGGAGTGGGCTATACGGGGGTCATTTTTTGTTTTATTTTCGGTACAGTTTTTTTGTATTCCATTTGCCCTATCT
>JAUMTS010711903.1:0-12393 GCA_032273385.1 Ophiopholis aculeata | reverse complement strand
AAAATAACTTACCTTCCCCTTAAAAATATACAAGGAGCACTTACACTGACAGTACACAACCACTACAACAATTGATTTGGCGCTTACGTGATATTTTCCTTCAAAGTTCTTTGTTTCAAACACAGAACAAGTAGGTTTGCTGAATACATTTGGTTCAGGCAAGAACTATTGTGACTTACGCACATTTAATTAACAACCCCTTTTGATAAGCGAATTAATAGTTTAAAATACGTGTGGGTAGAAGACGTAGAGTAAATACTTAGTATTTAAAATGTTGTAAAGATTTACATTTTTCAAATGAACACACTGTTTTAATAAACCCTTACCAAGTATTCAATATTTGATTTAATTTTGTCTATTACAGATTCACGTTCCGTACATCCTTCCCAGATGGTATATTAGTTCACACATTGGTAGCCGTAGATGACACGCCTGACGGGTCCTTGAATGTGAGTAATTTACAGATTGTCATCAAAATCCAAGATTGATGAAATAAATGCAAAATGATCCGTGGCCTTTAAATCACCTTTTGTTTATTCCACGATTTATTTTTTTTTGTTGCAAATATCCAAGTTCTATGTTGTTACCTTGGGTGTCAATCATGCTGTCAAAACATAATTCCATTAAGATATTTGCGATTTGGATAATAACTTTCTACATCATCTGTTTATGACCTCACAAGCAGGGTCTTAACATTTTCAAGGTCATATGTGTATTTTGTTTTAAACTTAGAGAAAGAGTCCACATTGCTGGCCACAGCCGACCTGATCTGCTGAAGGAAAATAGTGCCTTTTTAGTGGTGTAAGAATTAGATAATAAAAGATGGGTTGCTTTGTGCTTCCCATCTTAGATGATGTCATAATGGATGGGCATCCAATATTCTGAGTGGTGGATACCGGCGTAGATAATTGAAAGTTTAATTCTGTAAATCAATGATTGAAAAAAAATCTTTGAAACAAGTCTGATGCTGACATGCACAGGTCGCATAATGTGGCACTGCGTTGGTGGCCCGTTTGTTAAGAGATATGAAGGATTTTGTGTAAATTTTTGAACAAATAATTGCCTGAAATATTTATTAAACGTAAAACGTGTTATTAGTTATCACAGGCATCTAATTCAGCTTTAGTTTTTACTGATTGTGCCTGATTTCAATTAAGTCACATCTATGTTCCCGTACAATTCTATTTGTATATAGGTGCCTTTGATCCACAAAATCTGTATGGTCACAAATAATTATGTAGTAACACAAAGTTCGTTTGTTTCTTAAGCTAGTAAGCATAGTAATAATAATTTGTAAAGTGTAATGGCCAAATATAACAGCCAATCAGAATGGATTATATGTCAAATAACAATATAAAAAACCCTCTTATCTGTTTGCCGTATAGGTTCGTCTAGTGAATGGGACAATGGAATTACAGATAGACCTCGGCGCAAAAGGGGGAAGCAATCGTAACAAAGCTGTCACAGTCGGCACTAGTCTACATAACACTGCCTGGCATAATCTGCATCTTCAAATTAGAACAGGGTAAGAAGAGGTTATGCTTGGATTCTTAAGGGACATACCATTAGATTTCCAAAGGGGGATGCCATTAGATTTCCAAAGGGGGATGGGGACTTATATTTGTTTGAAAAACAGTACTCCACGAGGGAGACCAAAACAATGAGCTCACTTCCATATGATAAGTTAACACAAAGTTCACCCACATGTATGAAGTAAAAAATGAATTCCCCATCACTCAACTATGAAAGATATACACAATAATAAACTTTGTCGCAGAAAGCGGCAGCATTTTCGAGAAAGAGTGTCTTTAAACTTCGGCGACTGGAAAAAAATATCCCCATCCCTATCTCCAAAGTCACCCTTGGATATCTAATGATGCGTCCCTTAAGAGAACTTTGAAGCTTGTTTGGAAAGATAGACTATATGCCCTAGCATTAACATGTATGTGGTTGTTATAAAAATAAGTGATAGTGCAAGTGACCAATCAAGGTGAGGTGAGGTTGAGTGAGATTTTGATACACCAAGCAACTGATTCATATCCGTAACACCAATCAAAAATGGGGATTAAAAAAGGAACATTTCCTTGCTCATACAAGTATTAAAAATAACGTAATCATAATGATAACACAGTATGTTTAATTAATGAAGTCTTTACAAGAGAGGTAATTGATAAACATCGCAATAAACTCGTGTCTTAAACCAAAATTAATCACATTAAGAGGAGATGACGCTGTAAGATAAAGATCACATTTCTTTAAGAACCATTATTCATAGCGATTAGGTAACGAAATCATTTATTCCCAAAGAGCACAATACTAATTACTATGTACATTTATACCACGATGTCGCCCAAATACAAGCCTTTGTGCCTTGACCTTTTTTGTTATCCGCATGAGATAAGTTACCAACTCAAATGTATCTATATGTATTTTTCACAGAAACATTCTACTGACAGTAAATGGTCGTTTAGTAGGAATTCCACACAAGCATACATTGAAATCAAGAAGTGCTGTCTACCTTGGATCCGATGTGTCAGGTGAAAATACAGGTAAAAATGAAATACTTATTTAGTAATTTTAAGAAAAGTTTAAGAGCCTGCAAATGTCTAAATTGAACGAAATACACTTTGATAATTGCACTATGTAATGCTATTTGCGAATATGTCGTTAAAAATGAATGAAGATACTTGAACGTAAAAGTATTTTTAAATTAGAAATAAATAAAATAGGTAATTAACATGTTTGAATTGATTTTAGTCAATTACTAGGCAAGTTATTTTTCTGCCAAAGTGTCGCGTTTTAAATTAATATTAAGGTACAAACGAAGAAATTTAAACTACTAACTTTCGTATGCAATTATTATGATTCAGCAAAACTTAATCTTTCTCTTATAGAGGCATCCATGTTGGAGAGCTAAACTTTCGATACTCTAGCGAGTGTTATCTTCAGGGCAGATTATTATTATTATTATTATTATTATTATTGTTCCGTGGTTCATATTGCAGGTTTTGAAGGATGTCTACGACAAATTCGAATCCAGGGAGCTGCTCTTGTACCCACAGAGTTAATCAATTCCGATATGGTCTATGGTATCAAGCTAGACGGATGTCAAATTGCTCTTAACCCATGCGCTAGTGGAGACATGGTATGCGAGAATGGAGGCGTATGTGCATATGAGTCTAATGGCACTAAATGCATCTGTAATGGCGACGACTTCACTGGAACTAGATGTCAATTTCGTAAGTAATTCTATGAACATGTCGCAATTTTGATATTTTTCAAATTAATCATCATACTACCGTGAATTAAGTAGTAATTAAGCAAAGAAGATATTTTACAAACTAGTCAAGGTTATTACTACAGTATACAATATGTGCGCCCGTTAATGTTGTACAATGGGTTCTTAACGCAAGAATTTGGTTTTAAAAAGTTTAACTAATAGCAGAAGTAAGAACAAGACTAGAGGTTACACTCCTGATTTTTTTTCTATTTTCAAAGTGACCAGTATATAATATGGTTCATACAAAAATTTTGCATAACGAAGATATCAGTTCTTCAACTGCCTGCTCGATTTCTTGAATTTAATTTATTGTCATGATATGAAAAGCACTTTTCAGACAGCATTATAAAAACCTATTTCAATTGATTTTGTATTTTTCAGCTGTGTACAAGAAAAGCTGTGGCGATTATTTCCGATCAGGCGATCGTGAATCAGGACCTAAGATGATTGACATTGATGGTAGTGGGCCACTCCCAGCCGCCCACGCCGTATGTGATTTTGAGTGAGTACACATGTGATAATAAAAGTTGAATCACAATAATTCGTAGTAATTTCAAAAACATGGTGTCTTTGGTGACAACTTTGTCATTTTTGATCAATAATTGCAAAAATATGGGGTCTTTGGGTGACATAATTTGTAGGGGCCTTTGGGTGCCAGGTGAGCCCAAGAGTAGGGCCTTACGAATTTACGACTGTTACATAGCAGCACATAGCGTACCTTGGAAGTGCCCCCTCCAGGGGTGTGTGGGGGTGGGGGGGTTGTATCTGGTAGCATTTGCTGGACTGACACATACATTGTTTTTTCTATATAAGTCCTGATTTACCTTATTCATATTATTCTCTTATTTTTACAGAAACGGTAGATCAAAAACTACAATAGTACACAATTTCAAGGCAAAGACTCTTATCCGAGAATACGATGGACCAAGTTTACAGTTTAACATTACATATCGGGACATGACACCTGAAATCCTGCAGTCTGTGGTACAGCATTCTACACAGTGCCGCCAACTTATTAGCCATTGGTGCTTTAAGTCTCCGCTCAGGTATGTTAATTGTGTGCACAGTTGTTTGATGTATATTGAATTAGTGTTCATTAATGAGAAAATGTAAACTATTGGTGGCGCTATTTATCGAAAATCATATTTCTTAATTTACATGGGTTAGCACATAATTGTATATTGCCATCAAAAGCAACATAAACATTTAAAGTAAACAGGACAAAAATTTTAACAATGTGATTTGTAAAAAAAAAGAGATTCATTTGATGCAACTCAAGTTTATAAAATACAAAATATGCAACCTGATATTAACAGTTGATAAGGTTTAAACGGGTTCGCAGTCGAGATGGAATTGGTGCTTTTGTAACGGAAGCGTCAAAGAGCAGCACGAAAACCAGTCACGAGATGGTTTCTGAAATGATATTCGATTTTTTTTCGCAACAGAAAAGAGATCAAGCAACAAAGGGTACCAAGGCGGTATAATTCCCTTTAAAAATCATGCTGCCCTTATGAGTACTTTTTTGTAACATTGTCAAATCGTGTTTACATCGCTCGTCTGAACCATTTTGAGGAACATAATTAAAAAAACATTATGTAAAAAAATGTTTTTAATTACATAGAATGTATGTTAACTCTTATTATTGATTTTCATTGACAGATTGGGGAAAACAAGTCTTCTGTTTGGACCAGGAAATAACAAAATTACAGAGTTTCCAAAAAATTTCAAAAAACAAGAATGCAAGAAGAACCAAAAGAAGTAAGAGTACAATTCAGCATAATACTAGTTTTCCTACCTGTATTAAAATGTGTCTTATTACAATATTATTTGAATACAAACGACACTGAAGTTTTCCCGAGGTGTTTTATGGATTGTTCAACGTGTTACAGGTAAAAAGTATTTTTAAATTAATAAAAACACATGGCTCTGCTTCCAGACGGTTTTGGATGAGGAATACGGGCTAAGAGTAAAACTGTATACCCATTGAGTGGAATACTGTATGGTATAGCAAATATATTAAGGTCATATTGTTATTTTACTTTTTTGAGCAGAAATGGGTTAATTCGTAGAAAGGTTAGCAACAAGGTTTTTGATGTTTCATATTGATCAGAATCTATTACTATAGTCTGATTGTTATTGACGAGATAGTAGACTAATGAGCGTCTGTAGCAGAGACTATATACTTTTCCTTGTTTAAAAGACAGATCTAGGGGTGGCTAGGGGCGGATCACATTACTGAAAGGCATAATGACCATGTACACACTTTGACAAGCTAGTCTTGGTGTGTAATACATAGATTAAACAGGATACGAATAAAACGGGTATGTGGAAGAGACTGTTTGTACACTCTCGTCGGAGACAATCGTACTATAGTATCATATTTGTGTTGACTTGCAGATGGCTACAGGACATTGGTTACTTGACAGACATATCCAGCCTACCAATCACCAACATGAGAATACTGAGCAAGAAGATGACTGACCTCTCACGAGCCACTCTTACATTGGGCCCGCTGGAATGCTTTGAGTCTGGTAAGACACATTATACAACCATTTAGTTACATCACTATAACATTGAAATAAGCAAAATATATTAAAATCATTGACAGATGAAACATCGTCTTTGTCCCTTTATACGTTGGCATGTTTAATGATGCATCTCATATAGAGTCTTTCCAAGACACCAAGTTATATTACCGGGCAGATTCCGAAATAATTACCTTTCCTCACGTTTTTATCATATCTATCTATCTATCTATCTATGGCGACATTATAGTCGAACACCTGTGATGGTTCTCCACAGCACTCTGTCCTTCATGCAGTTCATCAAATATTGGGCATTCAGTCCGGTGTCTTCTTTTAGCTGTTTGACATAGTCTTTCCTAGGAGGACCTTTTGATCCAAGTATACTGTTATGTTCATGATCTTGCTAACCTGAAAACAGTCCATCAAAGTTACTTTGTGCTTTTCTAAAAGCTGTAATCAATACAATTTAAGGTTTGTAATATTTGAATTTGTCTATTTCACGGAACAGTTGCTTCATCTAAGCCTAACACAGCCACCTTCATGACATCTGAGAGCCACATAGACCTTGGTCCATGGAGGAAGTCTTCATTCGGGTTCATCTTCCGTACATCATCCATTGGTACCGTAGTATTCCATCAGACAGCAGGACAGGGGAATCCCAACTATATTATGGGCTACATTGAAGATGGTTCGTATTATTGGCCAATACAACCCTCTTAAATACATGATAAATGTCATTAAAAAAACATTTTTAAAACAAAGTATAATTATCAAATTTTGTATTATATTATTTTGTAATACTATTCTGCCTGTCGTTGGTTTTAATAATAATTTTAGATACATGCATTTGACCTAAATCATTATGTGGCTGCTGTCTTTACCTTTGGTAGGTACTGTAGTTGCGAGCAGGCAGATTTTGAAACAAAATAAAAGTTGAACTACATTTGAAAACAATTATAATAGGTCCAAAAAGTTTCAAAATCAAATTGATAAAAAGGTAAACATCTGTTAAAGCGTAATTGAAATTAAGGGGTGAATACTTGTATCCTTTTAGAGAACAGCTATTTTCCTGTAGATATTTGTCACTAATTCCAGACGGAAACATTCTTTTTATTTATTATGCACAGACAATATGTTTGTTTTTGACGTTCACACGAATGGTGAAGAACACAAAATAAGTGTCGAAACTACTCGTCCTTTACTTGATGGTGAATGGCATACTTTGAACATTGAAATCAACGAGCCTGATATGATGTTCCAGATTGACAACGGACATGAAGTATTGTCGGTACCAGTAGGGCAAGAAATTGGGCCATTCCTTGGAGAACTGACACTAGGAGGAACAGACACGTAAGTGATTGTAGTTCTCAGTAAACCTCACCTTCCGTACATCATCCATTGGTGTAAATAATATCTGTTTTTAAAGGTTAAATCATATCAGTAAGCCTCAATATCTTAATATATCTTTTTTGAAGGTTAAATCATATTAGAAAAATCTATTGGGTTGAAGAAAGCACACACACACACACACACACACACACACACACATACACGATCACACCAAGACGTTCATTATTATGATGACTTTATAGCTGTTGGCGCAATCAGATAGGTCCGGTTTCTGGTTTGCAAGGATGACATTAATTTCATTGCAATGCTATCAACACGGTAGTCTAAATCTTTCGCATCATACCATGCCTTCAGTACGGTAGTCTAAATCATTAGAATCCTACCATACCTGCCCAAGTGATGTTAATATGGAAGTAAATTCCTCTAGGGCGACATCCAGGGACTGTTGGATTCAATCTAGTCAATACTGATGGATTTTCGTTATTTTAATTTGTGCAACAAATTTCATTATGCTATATATATACTTCAAATGTTGCTCGTCTGATTATCCCTGTAGGCTTCCAGAAGGAAAAGAAGGCTTCACTGGATGTATTTCAGCCGTGTCTAAAGATGGAAAAGATATATTTCTCTATGATTTATACAACGAATTCAAGTAAGTACACTTCCTTAGCACTTGCTTATGATTACTACATACAATTTAAATAAGTTGACACGCCGAGTAACGTTTTGTTTGTTTAGCCACTTACTCTTTTTTAGTGATATTGCATATGATACTTTTTTTTATTTCTTGACACCATGCACAGTCTCAAAATATATTTGAAATTCCCGCTTTTTTGTTTGCAGGCAAGATGATATCAGACCCGGATGCGCCAGTAAATGTTCTAACAAGCCGTGTAAAAATGGAGCTTATTGTATTGACAAATGGACTACGTACGAATGTATATGTGCTCAACCGGCTCACCAAGGCAAAAAATGTGAAATAGGTAAATATTTGATGATGTATTTTTACTTCTAAAACCGATGCGACGTTACTACCATGATGTTCATCTGAATCACAAAACCATTTATAAAATGCTCAAGCAAATGACATTTGTCAAGCCATTTTAAATGTTTAAATGTTTGATTAAAATCAAGTAAGACAATGTTTTGCTCATATCAGGATTTTTTGTATAACACAGAATCTTAGGTTATTCTTTAGACTAGTAAATGATATTTGACTTCCTTAATTGCGCTGCAGCGTAGATACTAACAAACCTACTTTGTACAACCCCACCTCTTCGGTTGCTTACTCTGCATGTAGTCTTCTTTGAAATGAAGGCTACATGGTTGCATCTGATTTTAAATATTCAATAAGCATGTATACTGCACTAAATGTATCGTACCTATAATTCATATCATTGATAAAATAACTTGTTTTATCCTCAGATAACACGAACGATGTGGTATCATTTTCCGAGCCTGCCGTTCATCTTGACTATACGCCACCTACACCAACTATCCTGACATCAGATATCCACCTTAGCTTCCGTACTTACCAATCAGACGCTTTGGTATTCTATGCGCATGATCATTTGCATAACTTCGTTCAATTGGAATTGATGGACAGCGCCATGTTGGTTTTTAAATACAATTCTGGGCAGCAAATCATCGAAGTTATAGTTGACTCAAGAGATGGTGAGTACAAAATCCAGTGTGTTGTCCTCGTCGTTAATAATCACGAATAATATATCATTCTACATCAATTTAGTATAGTTTCCCACAAATTGTGGCACAATGCACATGATCACCTAATTTCACCAACATGTCTTGAAGTACCTTTTTTGCACCACTACAAACCAAATTGAACACTCGCACACTTACCGTAGTATTGTTCTAGTTAAGTCGGACCATTTGTTGTTATGAGTATCAAACTTCTGCAAAATCCCCAAGTACCTTGAATAAGTATCGGGAAAAAAGAACTGTATTTTATCCTTTTATTGGAAGACTGTTATAACAACAAACCGAGTCAAACCGTTTTTAAGGTTGGTATGGAAACACCCATGTGCGTGTGAACATTTGTCCATACGCGGTTGTAAAAGTGGCGGGACGGCTAACTCCAATTAGCATATCATGAACATTGAACATCATAGCATAGAATGAATTCACTACTGCCCCCAAACCAAGACGAAGATAGCGCGATTGACATAGCACTCTAACCTATCACTCATAAGATGCACTTCATCATAACTAACCTATCCTGCATGTCTGCTCCCATCCACATATGTTTTCTTCCAGTTCCTGTTGATGACGATATGGACAACAGTACTGAAACAACTATGACACGTGGTAGGTTGTCACTCATCAATGCACGCTAACACCTTAAATCATATTCTCACTGCACTCTGTATTTATTCGTTTAAACAAATATATATTTAAATACTTCAAAGTTTTGATATCAGAAGACTAATGAAAAATACGATTGACTTGATCTTTAAAACAGTGTATTTAGAAAGCCTGTGGACACTTTTTAAACAAACACATAAGTGTAACTGACATTATAGCACATCACGTTTTAATTCTATTTCATGGTTTACCTTACCAGACTCATTTTCTTAACCTCTTGTCGGCTCTTGCTGTGATGTTGCACCTTTGAAACCTTACAAACTATAGCCTTTTGCTATAATTGAAGTTATCAGTAATAATCAATTTTAAAAATAGAAATACAAAGGGAAATCATATTCTATAAAACATTACAATTCAAGCTGTTGATTCCAAATATCATTTTGACAGAGGGAAACTGAAGTTCTCTTAATAAACTTTCATGTTACACATCTGGAAATTATATTGGAAACATTTACCTACACACTATTAAAAATAAAAGGTAGATTTTGCACCGTTTTTTTGCAATTGGCAACGCATTTTACTGTAAAAAATTCTTAAATTTAACAACACGAGTCACGTTATATCATCAATATTTCCGATTTCTTTCACAGATGGCTTTCTACTGAACAATGGAGCTTGGGTTGAAGTATCCGTAATCAGGGAAGATGACACCACAATGCTAAAGGTTAACGGTGAACTCATGACAGAATCCATGGAACCAACTCAACTCATGACTGAATACCGTGATGATCCATTTGAGGGTGCTGAAGGTAAGCTATAACTTTTCTGGTCACATTTTGATTAAGTCCATGTGTGATAAAATACTAAGTCCTATGATACAAAGCCTGGATGCTCATTCAACTCAACAGAAACATTCCCTGAACATGCATCATAAGCGTTCTCAAACCAATGCTCTACTCCGTTGATTTCAATGGCTGAAGGACTTTCAGTAATTACTAATTGTAGAGACCTCGTAATGTTCTCACACCGGTTTAAATAAAACGTTTGCAAGTGCATACATTGAGTGTCAGATTAACTTCTGTTTCTAACAGTTATAATCTGATCTGATGCAATAATCCGCAACCTGAAGAATATACTAAAGTGTATACAGTCCTTGCTGTAATTGTGCGAATTAGAGAGGTGTATATGTTTTGTTTGGAATTTTGCATGGAGAGCGCAGACTGAAAAAATGACTGGTGTCTGCAACACAATCAATTGCAATAAATCTTAAAAATAACCCAATTCCCAGTCCTTCCAACATTTTCTATTCCAGTTACCGTGAAGCAGCCACAAGTCTTTGTCAAATCTGGTAAAGCAGACAACTTTACATTGGTACTTATCGGTGGTGCTCCAGACATGATGACGTCAGTAACTGGTTTACAAGGATGTGTAAGAGGGTTCATGATTGGCAATGAATCACTGGCTCTGAAACCGCTGGCAGCAAAAACCATGAAAGGTGGGTAGCATTTAAAGAAAATCAGACCATCCTTAAGGAAGCATACTTTTCCCTCTATTTGTGTCCATGTTTAGATATTTGTAACTGAAGTCAAAACAGAAAAAAGAAAACAGTAATGGTGTCTGACATCTCAGATGAAACTTAAAACTGACTTTTAAAACATAATTTGAACCTGTTACTTTCGCTTGCTCGATGAACTACTAAGCTTACAGGTCGGTTTCCATCAGAGTAGAATTTTCATCTTTCGTGTTAAAAATAATCTCGTGTCTTTAATTCCACACATTTTGTATTTTTTTCTATCAATTTTAAGTTCTAGTTGTGCCGGTTTTATTCCAGTGCTAAAAGTGAATACAATTTATGTTAATAATTTGATAACATTTAACAAAACATATAATTGAAATTATTGAATTTATTAATGACATATTTTTGTACTTGTAGGTGTATCTACTCAATGCAAGGACTCATGTTCCCAGGGCGTTTGTAAAAACAACGGCGAATGTATGGAAATGTGGAGTAGTTTCAAATGTAACTGTTCCTCAACCTCGTATTCAGGAAGACTTTGTACCAAAGGTAAAATATAAGAAAATGTATCCATAAAAGCGTCAAAAGAACTGTAAAAATACCTAAAAGTAAAAACTGTTTATCACTGTATGTCTTTGCCGAAACATTCAAACAGAAAGCAAGATTATCAAACAGAAAGCAAGATTAGCCTTTTTTAGGAGTGTTTTATTGATGATGTGAAGACATGAATTAATAATGCCTTTGCTAAAGCTAGCAATAATAATATTTAGCTTTTATATAGCGACATTTCTGAAAAATCACGGCGCTGTTGCCTATTATTATTATTACGCGGCCGTCAGGAAATCGTCATAGTCATTTCGCATTAACTAGAGTGGCAGCTTGGCAAGCGCGCTCTCTATCTGCACTTAGATTGTAATATCCACCATAACAGCTACTCGATGCGCTCGAGTCAACGAAGCAACTGAGAATAAAGCGTCTTGCCTGGCCCTGGCTGGGTTCGAACTCACAACCTTCAGATGACGAGTCTCGTGCCCTAACCATTAGACCACTGCGCTTCTCAATGCGATAGACGGAGTACGATGCATGTTATTATCTTCTCTTTTTTGTGTTGGACTAGTTCAATCGACAAAAGAAATAGTTAAAAGCATTGCATGCAGAGTGTAGCAAGTTCTGTTAAGGTACACACAATTCAAATCCGTCTTTACTGCATCTACAGGCAAACGCAATAGAAAACATCTTTCTGTGTCGTTATTTTCTGAAATGACTTAACAATAAAAAATAGTTTAATTTTCTCTAAACGAAAGTCCATAGAAGTTAACAGTAACACCAGCTTGTATAAAAACATAGTTTGTTTTGTTGATTTTATAATACGCACAAGATTTGTTGTTAAATTGGTTGAT